>JAKWIY010002676.1:0-162961 GCA_027704805.1 Solanum corneliomulleri | reverse complement strand
GTAGCTCGGGGCGTGACACAAAGCACATGTAATCTTTTAAAATGCAAGAAAAAGAATAGTAGAAGATTAAAAAAATTGTGGTTAAAAGAAATGAGAGAAAGTATTTTTAATGTCTTATAGAAATAGTCATAACCTTTTGAGAAGTCAAACCTTTTGAAAAAGTCACAAGTTATTGAAAAATGAAAACTCACAACTTATTGAATAAGTTACAACTCCTTGGAAAGGCACAACTCTTTGGAAAAGTCACAACTTAGTGAAATTATATTTTTGTGTCTTATCGGAATAATCATGACCTTTTGAGAAGTCCTGACATTTTGAGAAGTCATAACCTTTTATAAAAGTCACAACTTATTGAAAAATGACATTTCCTAGAAGTCACAACTCTTTCAAAAGTCACAACTCATTGAAAAAATCACAACTCTTTGGAAATGCACAACTCTTTGGAAAAGTCACAACTCAGTGAAAAATCACAAACCTTTGAAAAAAGTCACAACTTATCAGAAAAGTCACAACTCACTGAAAAAGTCACAAACTAAGTTAGGGATATTTTAGTAATTTAAAATTCAAGTTAGGAGTTCATGCTTTTAAGGTGATATATATATATATATATATATATATATATATATATATATATATATATATATATATTATATATATATATATACCTGCACTACAAGTGAATCCACTAGTTTATGCTAAAAAACAGTAATGAATAATCTAAAAAGTATGACCTTTTATATATCCGTGCTCGCTACTGGTTTATGGAGACTTGAGTTGATATGAACTCGCTTCCCCATATTGGTTCTCAATACTACTTCAAAAATACTTATCTCATAGGTTTTTAAAATAACTTTTTCTCTAGTTTGAGGTAATTGCTCAAACTTAGCTTTAAAAGCTCTATTGGAAATTATAGTTCCCATTTTCAAAAGCTAGCCAGTGTCTATATGGAAGTCTAGCTTCCTTTCTTTCTCAAAATGTTAAAAACATTTATACTCTTAGGGACTACTTAGTTCCTTATAGCTTTTGAGAAATGAACTCACTCTTAGTTCTTTGCTTTACTTGAAACTTAACTTTTTACTCTTTGCTCAACTTGTAGCTTGAGCCTTAAAACAAAGTAAAAATATATGTTTAAGACTCTTTAAAACTTTAAGAACTCACTTGACTTGATTCTTAACTTTTAGGCTTGACTCTTAACTTCTTCGAGCTTGTTCTTAACTTTCCTTGAATTGGATTATGGATTCAAGGATCATGATCTCCTGTTTATGGATGATTCATGATGTTTAGATGTACTTTAGAGTGTTTGAATCAACTATGATTTATAGGTACATTACGTAGGAAATCGTACGAAAAGGTGGGGGGAAATGGGATCTCTAGGTGACCCTAGTGCTCTGATAGGCGCAGGGAACTAGAGCTTGACAGATAGAGACTGTTATGAGGGGCTCTAACTGGCGCGGCACCCCAGGGCTTGTCAGATGGGATTTCTTACTTTTCTTCTCCAATTTGAATCCTAAATCTTATAAACTCCCATGGATCTTACCCCAAACACTTAGGATCACTGAAATCCTCAATACCCAATAGTTTAGACTCGTAACACAACCTAGAAACATATATCAAACTACCCAACGTATACTACAAATCAACCAACAAGAATCAATAGTTTTCATCAATAACTTCAATGTTCATCATTCAATCTACTCTATTTGCACTTAATTAAACATATTATTGTGTTGGTGGAGAACCCATCATAGAAAGATCTCACATACCTTAAAGGTATCACCCCCGAAGAAAATCACTCAACGATCTTGGCGTTCGTGAAGAAATCTTGGTCTTTTCTCCTTTCTTCTTTTTCTCTTCTCTTTTCTCCCAATCCCTAAGTGTATTCAACTTTCCTAAATTTGAGTTAAGGTATAGTTAACCCCTAATAAACCCTTAAAACAAATTAGGAAATAGTAGGATGAAAAGACCACTTTACCCTTACTAAAATTCAAATTGGATTTTCCTTAGTCCAGTAGTCTAACTTCCGATAGGCATATATCCCTCAGACGATATCGAAATTACGCAAAATTGGCGGCTTTGGAAAGATTCATCAAGGTATTTCCGACCATATAAAGAACTGAACCTAACTCATTCTAAGCTAGAAGTTATGGTCGTTTGAAAATGACCAAAAACATACTTTTACACTTACACTATGTTGACCAATGTTATCCATTGTATTGAATTGTATCGTTACTATACCTACAATGTTTGTTTTGATTGTTACTTAAAATGTATTGTATTGTATTGCTAAATTTCATTGTTACGTAACAATGAATACCCTATTTTATGAAACAACCAATTTGGTGTGTTTACATTGTTACTTAATTTCTTTTTTTCATTATATCTTTACATAATATTTCAAAATACTATTTACCCTTTACCTAAATTATTTAAATCTAGTCAAACCTCATACCTTAGAATAATTAGGTATATTTTAGTAAATCTATAAATTACAATATAGTATGATATAATAAAATCAAACAATTAAAATGTTATTAAACAACAACAAACAATAAAGTATAGCCAAACATTGTATCTACCATACATTACAGTATAATAGAGTATAATACAATACAATGCTTTATGAAAAAATGGGTAACAATGATCCAAATAAAGTTTTAGGAATTTTTCCTGATTTCTCTTATTCTTTCCAAATATAACTATTCTTAGTTTCTTTGTTTAATCCTAGCTATTTTGGTTTACGAGATGTTACACTTGCTTCATTTAGAAAGTGCTTACTCTTTTTTGAAAACTAGCTCAAAAGCCCTTTGGAAATCAAGGTTTTCTTTCTTATTTAAAGGTGAAATCATTTTTACTCTTTGGTAATACATAGTCCCGATATATACTTCTATAGAAATGAACTTCAAACTTTTCTCTTTAATCCTTACTCAACTTGAACTTTAAGTCTTAAAACAAAGTTAAAAGCATTTGCAAAAGACTCTAATAACTTCCTAGACTTGGCTCTTATTATAAATTCAAGGTTGCAAATCATGCTTATGGGTTATTTTTAGATGTTTAGAAGTCATTTAGAGTAGTTAGAATCAATAGGAAGTGTTAATACACTTTAGAAAGACTTAAACGGACTGAATGATGAAAAATTGGGTAAAAAAAAACAGCGATAAGGGTGCATCCCTGACACGCTGTGCCATATCCATTTGATTGAGGCTCGAATCAAGCATGCTGCCCCAGTTTTTCTGGCGTTATGGGGGTGCGTCGCGTGGCCTGTTTCTCATGTGCGTCTGACAAGATTTTCAACTCATTTTTTGAATCTAAATCGTTTTAAATCGATTCTTTTTCTCAATGCTTTCTTCGATTCAGATACCCAACACATGTACACTAAAATATAATGTGAAACTACTCTTAACATCACTAAAACACCTCAAGAGAACCCATCAATCACATCTAAGTTCAAGAATGAAAAATATTCAAGAATGCAACTCAATACAACGATGTCTAACTCTTTTATGACGAAAATCAATGAAGTAAACATGATTGGCGTGAAGGTGATGGACCCAACACTATGTGATCTGACATACCTTATAGGGATCACCCCTTGAAGAAATCCACAAGCTAAACTCAACGCTCTTGACGATTCTTTCTTCATTTCCTTCTTTCTCAAAACCATAACTCTTTTTCCAAAAGCGTAAGGTGAATATGATTAGTGTAGACCCCAATTAATTACACAAAAAAGAAATAAAATAATTGGGTAAGGAAAAGACCAAACTATCCTTCTAAAATCCAATTTTAGACTTTCCTTATTCGAACAACCGAACTTCTAAATGACATAAATCACTCATATGAACTCGAAACTCGGCGGTGATGGGAAGTTCACCCAGAAATCTTTCCTACAATATCTGGAATTACTCCTAACCCATATCGAGCTAGAAGTTATGGTTGTTTCAAATTGAATAGAACTTAAATTATTCTAACTTAACAAGATTTCCAGATTTTCATTCTTTCCAAAAATGACTATTTCCAAATATTAGCTTCTTCCTAGTTACTTTAATTTGAGAGATGTTACAGTTGCAACAATTCTTTGAAAAGGGTGTAAGTCACTAATCCAAATTGACCCTACCTAAGCCCTCAAACCCATTACAACCCTAAAAGACCCTTGATATATTATATGAACCAGGTTTTTTGATGATTGGAAGATATGGAAAAACCTATAGGACAAAGCTCGCATGTAATTCTCTTTTGAGAGAGTGGGAGTTTCATTTATTCCTATTACCTTTGTTGATTTTCTATTCGAGAGCATGGAATCGTTCTTGATGTGAGGGCACTTTAATGCATTTGTTGAAACATGTTCTTGCATTAGACAAGAAGCTAAAGTGAGTTTGAGGTTGTGTTGAGATTAGCTAATCATCATTTGAAGCTTTTTGATCATGATTAGGGTAACATGTTATTGAGAGTATTCTTGCAATGTCCCTTGTTGTTATGTCTCATTGACTACTGTTGTATACACCCTTAATGAGCTTATTGTGTTCTTGATTTACTTGAGAAAAAATAAAATTTTAAGTTGTGTGTGTTGATTAGTGATAGATTTGCACTTTTAAGGTTCATTTAGCTCAATAACTAGTGTCTTCAACGCCTAACTTTGTCCTTTTCTAATAAAATATTGATGATTAACACCTATGAAGTAAATTGAACAAGGCATGGACTAAATCTTAAAAGATTGACCAATAATAAAAAAGAAGTGACAAAACAGAACATTGTTGATCGCCCAACATTAAAGGAGGATCATTGACAGCGCAAGACCTCACCCAATATGACAATGCATAGCAATTTTGTCTATCAAAGAGGTTCGGTGAACTCTAGAAGAAAAGTAAATACACCAAATGAGAAAGGTGTACCTGAACTATATTGCCCAATCTGACAGTATGCAAGGCTAAGATTTAATGCTCGAACAGTAAACTAAGGTGGTACTCGGTAATGCGCCAAACTAAAAAGCTTACTCAATCGAGATTGTATATTGTGGTTCAAGCACATGAAGCCTAGATCTTCACAAAGGTTAGTTGGGGAATGAATGGTGATTCACTGAGGGAAATAGGTGAGATTGCCTAATGTCACCGATTTGGTTGCAAATTTTTGCACAAAATTTTGGAAAAAAATATAAATAGCCCCAATGATAGTTTCAAGGTAGTTCGATCAGAGTGTTGAACAACTGAGTTCAGCAAAAAGTTTTGAAAGAGAATATTTTACTTTTTTATAACACTTTTTCTTGTCTTTTTGGGGTTTACAGTTTGAATATTGAATTCGATAATTTAAAGTAAATTCAAAGTTGGTTTACTCTTAATTTCTTGATTTCAAGTTACTCATGGCTTCTTTCATGTTAGGTATATTTTTTTTCTTTACTTTGTGATGGGTGGATAAAACCCCAAGATCTAGGGTTGCTCCATTGGGGTTGAGTGTTTAATTTAATGTAGTGGTATTGTTTTATGCTCTGTTTTGCTGTTATTCATGCATAAATTTGGTCTTTAACTTAAAAATTAAGTCTGCAAACTTAATTCCAACTTCCAGTCTCATGTTGATGCTCGAAAGAGATTAATTCGATTGGATAATTAGTTCAATTCTAGTAATTAAGGTTTCATGTCCTTGACTTCCTCGACAAAGAGGTTGTGGGTCGGATCTATTTTCCCTATTCTTGGAAGAGGGGGTAGACTAGGGCATTGAGTTGTTAAGTATTGGTATTAGATGAAATCGAAAAGAGATTTTATGTGTAGATACTTTGTGATCGAAAGGTGATTAGTGTCATTGAAGATGCCTTAGCCTATTCAGGTATGCACATCAATATAGAGCAACACAGTTACTCCCATATGATATTGATTTCCAATCCCCACACCCTTAGATTGCTTGTTAATTCTTGATTTACGATAATCGATAACAAAAACTTTATATTATGTTTGTGGTACCATCCACCCACTTTTGTTCATACTATTCCAAATGAGCTGATTTGAAATCTGAATATCTCAATAAAGAATTCTCCACAATACATTGTTCCCTGTAGAATTTGACCCCGCTTATTGTTGGTTTTTAAGTGACTATGACCACTCACCTTTTTAATTGATTCTATATGGTAATTTGACCCTTATCACTGATTTAACAATCTTCTGTATCTAACAAGGGACTAGATCCAGGAAAGACTCAGTCTTTTGGTATTCGAACTGATGATAGGGAGAATGAACGAAACCAAGGTACCAAAGTGTAAGTGGTTGAACAATAGTTTATTACCACAAAAAGATGGGGAAATATTTTTAAGATGATTTGAAGTTTTGATTATTTAACAACTTCCGGATCTAACATGGGACCTGGTCGATGAAAGACTACATATATGAAAAAGACAAAAGACAGTTAACTAAAAGATGTCAAATATGATGTTGTCGGTGCATGACTTTTCAGAGTAACAGGCTCTCAGCTAATGGCTTTGCTCCAAGGGATTGTGTCCATATTATATTACTCTCTTCTCTAAAGACAACTCAAGTTTTTGTCAAACGAAGTTTTGATTTTGATAATTCATAAGTTTACAAACAAAATGTCATCTTCAAGGAATAATAACGCCCACACTCAACAAAGGACCTGATGGAGTGCTCAAGCATCTTTTATTGTATTTTGAGCTTTGTGTCTTCTGTTCTTATATTGTAAATCTACTCCTAAGTTATAAGGGTAGTAGATCGGTTGCTTGTCTTAGTCTTTAGTCTGATTCGTATTAACTAGAGTTAGTTAGTAGAATCATTTATGTTTAGTCAAGCCTCTTTACATCATTCTTTTTATGTTCTCTTGGGTAGAGTTGCTTAGGAGTATAAACTAGAGTTAGTTGATGTGCGGGTGTAGTAGAGTTGCTGCTTGTTTATGTTTCTATCTTTGAGATTTGTAGTTGGTGGCTAGAGTCACCCTTGTTGGATTCTTGAAGTCTAGATCAACTAGATTTAGTTGGTTTAATGGGCAATGGAGTTATTGTTTAGTTCCCATTGTAGTACAATTGTTATAGTAAGGGGGAAAGGATTAAAGAGTTTTAATTTCTAGGTTGCAAGAGTTTGTGATTGAAAACTTTGCGCCATTTGAATGAAATGGAGTTTGGATGGAGATCTTGTGAGGACAGGTCGTGGTTTTCTCCTCCCATGAGCAAGGAAGTTTCAACGTAAAATCGTTTGTGCCTTATGTACCTTCAGTTATCACTAGTGGATGCGTCCATTCTATAAGTTTAGAAATAGTAATAATAGATATACAATACTTCCCCATAATAGTGGGTTCACATCAGGGTTCAAAAAAATCCATTTATTTACAATAGCTATGAATGAGCTAACCAACATAACACATTGTGAGATCTCATAGAGTGTGCTATTTTCTCGAGCTATGGAGAAGCACCTTAGAGAGTAAGGGATATAGGATAAGTATAAGTAAGATTGAATACCATGCATCCAAGTTTAGTTAGCATGATAAGGGAGAAATTAATTCTAAAGGGAATTCCAATGCCAAAATGCAAATAATTCAAATAAATAGGCTAATTATTCCAATAGGATGGAATGCTGAATGAAGATGTTACTCAAGAATTAACATCGTATGGTTGAAATGAAAAGTTTCAATTGTCTTATATAATAGACAAGTAGTAAACATTGATGATTAAATGAAAGAAGGCCATATGAGGTTTGGTCATGTCGATCCTCTGTTGGCCTATGGATGCGAATGTCCTCACCGGCCTATGGATGCACTTGTGGGTAGGTGTGAAACTGTGGTGGGTAAAGATGTTAAAGGGGGATGGGGTAGACCTAAACTCATGTGAAAATTATTATTTAGAAAGACCCACGATTCTTGAAATCAATGCAAACAGTATAAAAAAAAGTTGCTTGTGAATACTTTCTTTGGATTGTGGAATTAATAGAATTGATATAAATTGATCGTAAGTCCTTTGTACGACAATATGATTCAGAAAGAGACTTTTATTACTTCTGTGATCATGTACACTAGTGTGTGCATTTGAGAGAAACATCACCCAACTAAAATCCACACTCGTTTGGTTTAATTCTCCTTCTAAAACAAGATTTTTTTTTTCAATTGACATAAGATTTTCTATTAATTATCCAATAGTCTTGTTGATTTCCTGTTTTTATTTTCTTTTTAGTATCTCACTCTTAATTAGGATATTAGAGACTCAAACTTCAAATGAACTTACATGTTCGTATTCTTTTAATTTGTATTATTATCATGGTGGGTGGGTTGGGGATAAGAGAAAAGATCATTTTCATTTTTTTCTATTTAAATTTGGATGTACACAAAAGAAAAATATAATGTAGTATACATGCATAATTGCTTAATTAAATCATCTTCTATTGAAATAATTATTTCTATATGAATGTTGTCATATTTTTCCTCCTTTTTCCTCCCTTGTTTTGTCATAAGTTAAAAAAAATAGTAGCCAAGATCCAAGAAGAAAAAAAAGTGGAAGAGAGGAGAAGTGAGGGGGTAGGGAAGGTACAGAGTAGAGATGACTAACATTTTATTTTTAATTTACTATGTAAACCAAAATCAGATCATTCATGTGGGCTCATATATTAATTAATGTAAAATTACTTTACATGAGAAGGGCTTAAAATTCCCTTTAATCGTGAGAATTGGTATAACATTGCCCTTCATCAACCTTATGAGCGTGAGCCGTTAGAAATAAGGGTATTTTGAGTCAAATAGTTGATGTCTGCTCTGTACCATGTTGAAGTGTGTGATCATCTCATCTAAAAGTTTAAAATGTTAGCGAAAGCACACTTTTATTAGTCAATGATATTCTCAACAGTGATCGTTTGAGATTTTAACTCCTACATTTTCTAGTGAATGATTGAAAAAGGTTCTCTTCATAGGAACTATGGCTTCTGATTTGATCTCCTTTATTTATTTCACATGCTTTTTCTTGTAAATTGTCCTCAAGTATGTTTGAAAGAATTACATCTTGTGACACCTCACCTCTTGTTGAATTGTGTGAACCACGTTATTAAGAAATTCAAACAATTAGAAAGGGAACATTGTTTTTACTTTTTAATTAGGATGTCATCTACTCGAATGGTGCGGGTTTGATTGTTTTATTTTTTTTGGTTGCGCCATGCAGCTGATTTTTTCTTATTTGTTTAAGGATGGCAGTGAGACTAAGAGATGAGGACTCTGCCTTCTCTTTTTCCATGTTGAGTTGTGAAAACTCCATTCCCAAAGTGATTAAGTTGTTAGAGAGGCAACACATTTGCAAATACCTTTCCTTTTCCTTGTTTTCCTTAACGCAGTGGTGTTAGTATCATGTCATTTTGTGCACACCTCAACTATTCTACCAGGCATCTGTTTTCATTTGTATGAGGTGAGTGATTTAACATTTTTTTCATGATTTCTAGCTATTGGAAACATTTGATGGAAACCTTATCCTCCAATCAGGCTCTATTCGTTTGAAGGTATAAGATAAGGTTAAAAGCATTTTGGTGTTTCCTTAAAATGATCCTTTGACATCCATATTTTAGCACAACTATTAGCTTTCCTCAGTCTACCGCAGCAATCCTAAATGAGAATTTAATCTCTACGGAGACTCAGGGGAGAGAAGAGTAAAATAAAAAGTAGTTAGGAGGTCTGATTCTGAAAGTATAAAATGTTGTCTTTGATAAGAAATTAACGGAAAAGGCCTAAAATACCCTTAAAGTATTGGAAATGGTACAAAATTACCCTCCATCCACCTATTGGCTCCAAAATACCCTTCCCAGCCACCTATTGGGTCCAAAATACCCCTGTCATCCACCTTTTGGTTCAAAATTGACCACTTATTTAACGGTTTTATATTTAAACTATTTTAATATTTTTTAAATATGTGGCGCTCAACTATTTGTTATAATTTAATTTATTAATATAATTTATAAATCAATCCAATACCCACCCATTACTAATTAAACCCTCTAAATTAATAAATTCGTCACATTATTAATGCAACAACAGATTAGCTACTACCAATTGAGTGTTTTTTAAAATTTGAGGTGAAAATATCTATAGAAGTAATTATCATACATTCAAGTGTCCAAATAAAACTACCGATAAACTTAAAAGTCTGAGTATGTTTATCTTAATTATTCTTACATCTCAATTATGTGATGTTACTTCACATGTAACTTTTTTAAAAAAATAATATACTAAAGGTTTTAAAATAAATAATAAATATTTATAAAATTATATTTTAAAAAAATGCATAAATTAATTCGGGATGTATTACTTCTTTACCTTTAATCATAAATTTATCATTCAATCTTGAAAGAAAAAGTGTCCTCCTAAGTAAGCGGCTCAACCTAAATTTAATTGGGCTTCGATTCGGACTCGAATAATTTTGAATGTTATTTTTAGGAATCTATAATTTCATCGTGTTTTAGTAATGTTTATGATGATTTTGATATTATAGTTGGATTATTAATTGGGTGAGGTTTATTTAGTAATTAGTGGGTAGTGGGTTGGTTTTATAAATTATATTAATAAATTAAATTATAACCAAGAGTTGAATGTCAAGTATTTTAAAAAATATTTAAAGAGTTCAATTTAAAACAATTAAAAAAGTGGTCAATTTTGAATCCAAAGGTGGATGACAAGGGTATTTTGAAGTCAATAGGTGGATGAAAAGGGCATTTTGGAGCCAATAGGTGGATGAAGGGTAATTTTGTACCATTTTGAATACTTTAAGGGTATTTTAGGCCCTTTTCCGAATACGGAAAATTAAAGTTCTTTTATCAATTGTCTGTTTGTAGAAGGGTCTTAGCTACCTATCCTTTGTAACGACCTGTTTAGTCGTTTTGAGCAACAGAGTTCATTTCTGGAAAAACTGGCTGGAACGACGAGTGTCACGACGGACCGTCGTGGTCACGACGGCCCGTCGAGGAGGTGTCGTTCCAGGACACTTAGAATTCTTCAAATTGGATATTAAAATCGACTCTCTGTAAATTGTGACGGACCTGCAGGACGTGCCGTCACATCCATGACGAACCGTCGTGAGTTCCGTTGCAAAACACTTCAACTTTTGAGAATTTGGTGCAAGAAACGAGTTTCTGACCGTCATGACGGAGGTGCAGGACGGACCGTCACAGGGGGTGACGGGCCGTCACAGTTCACCTGAAGTTTGGGAGGCTGCGACGACCGGTTGTGACGGACCGTCGCAGGCACGACGGCCCGTCACAGGTCACGCAGATCCCAGTCAGAATAGGATTCTCCACACGTTTTAAGGGTCGTTTTGGGCTATTCTTTCCTTAATTATAAAGATTGAGGGTTTATATTAATAACTCAAATCCTTGAGGGATAAAAGAGGTAACTTTGGGTTAATTAGTGGGGTTTTATTGTCCTCTTTTTACACTTAATTACATGTTAATTAGGGTAAGAGAAAGGGGATTTGAATAAAACAAAGAGAAAGAACAAGAGAGAGAAACGAGAAGCGAATAGAGAGAGGAGAAAACGAAGGGAAAAATCAAAGCTTGGGAATTTGCTTGTGGATTCCAATTCTTCGGTGGAGGTAGGTTATGGATTTTACGATATTCGTAGTGAACTCTTAATAGTTAATAATATGTGTTGATGATATTGTAAACCTGTCTATATACTTATTGCATGCTTGCATGAATATGATTATGTGATTTTGATAAAACAAGCATGATGAAAACCATTGAATCCCAAATCTTGAAACAATACTTTAATCTACGATATTAATGATGATGCCTTGGTATAAAAGAAGGCTTGACGAATTAAAGTAATGGGATTAATGATGCCTTGGTATAGAGAAGGCTTGATGAACGGATAGAATGTATTTAGTGGATCGGAGTGTCACGTTTCGACACATAGTATTAGTGGATCGGAGTGTCACGTTCCGACACATAGTATTAGTGGGACGGGTGTCACGAACCAACACGTAGATATAGGGGATCGGAGTGTCACGTACCGACACATATAGGGGATCGGAGTGTCACGTACCGACACATATAGGGGATCGGAGTGTCACGTTCCGACACATATAGGGGATCGGAGTGTCACGTTCCGACACATAGTGGTAGGGGATCGGAGTGTCACGTTCCGACACAAGAGGAAGAAAGATAATGAATCTCGAAAGATGATTAACACAATACTTAATTCCCAAATGAGTATGGTATTGAGGCTTGAGCCCTCAAGGATGAATTTGATGGTATTTATTGACGATTATAATACTTGTTGTTGCTACATGTTGAGCTTATAGTTGATTTATAATATTACTTGATATATATTATCTTCTATTTTGAGTTAACCGATGATATCTACTCAGTACGTGTGGTTGTACTGACCCCCTACTTTTATGTTTTCCTCTTTGTTATTTGTGTTATGCAGCAAACGTTCCGTCAACTTCAACACAACAGTAATTCGGGCCAGATTTCGTCATACCGGATCTCAGGGTGAGCTAACGCTTCTAGCTTGGACTGGATCTTCTTCTATAAGTCTTGATGCCTTGACTTTCGGCATGGACTAGTTTCTTATGTATTTTTAGCTTCTTAGACATTCTTAGATAGTTTAGTTTAGAAATTTGATCATAGATGTTCTTGTGATGATGACTTCCAGATTTTGGGAATATTAATAATAGTTGAGTTGTTTTATTTATGAGTTTAAGTCTTCCGCATTATTTCTGTTGATATTATATTGAAATGTTAAGGTTTAGATGGGTTGGTTCGCTCACATAGGAGGGTAAATGTGGGTGCCAGTCGCGTCCCCGAATTGGGTCGTGACAGACTTGGTATCAGAGCATTAGGTTCATTGGTCTCATCACACAAGAACGAGTCTAGTAGAGTCTTAAGGAACGGTAGGGGGACGCCTTTACTTTTCTTTGAGAGGCTATAAGACTTTAGGAAAATTCCATTCTTTCATTCTTTCTTTCGTGCTACTACTTGAGTCCAATTGGTATCTAGGTGATACAAATTGGTATCTGACCATCTTCACTCTATTTCGCAGATGGTTAGAACTAGAGCAACGACCGCACCAGCAGCGACAACGGAAAGACAGGAAACTACTGAGCCAGCCACTGGGGCTGTGGCTCGAGGAAGAGTAGCGGCAAGAGGCCGTGGAAGAGGTCGTGGGAGGACGTCCTCTAGAGGGAGAGGACGAGCCCCTAGCTCATCTGATACTAGGGCGGTGACCTCCACCGACTGAGGATGTAGTAAGAGGGGGTGAGGAAGGGGAAACTGAACAAGTGCAAAATGAGGAATTGCCACCCCAACCTACCCCAGAGATGATCAACCAGGTACTTGCTTATCTTAGCGGGTGTTATCGATCAGGACAAGCTCCTCCAGTGGTTTCTGCACCAACACTCCGTTTCAGAGACACGACATGCGGCTACTATGGCTCCCCGCATGGATGCACATTGGAGATAGGCACATTTCCACGTCTGACTACTGGGCCTATAATGACAAACGATCAGCATGAACTTTTCAGTAAGTTCTTGAAATTGAAACCTCCAGTCTTCAAGGGTGCAGAATCTGAGGATGCTTATGATTTTATGGTTAATTGTCATGAGCTACTACACAAGATGGGGATAGTAGAGAGGTCTGGTGTCGAGTTCGTGAGCTATCAATTTCAAGGGAACGCCAAAATGTGGTGGCGATCACATGTTGAGTGTCAACCAACAGAGGCACCACCAATGACTTGGGAATCATTCTCTACCCTGTTTATGGAGAAATATATCCCAAGGACTTTGAGAGATAGAAAGAGGGATGAGTTCTTGAGTCTGGAACAAGGGAGGATGACAGTAAACGCGTATGAGGCTAAATTTCACGCACTATATAGATACGCCACCCAACTTTGTTTCAGTCCACAAGAACGGATTCGCCGTTTTGTGAAGGGGTTGAGGTTAGAGTTGCGGATTTCAGCCTTACAGGTAGCGGCTACGGCAACATCCTTCCAAGAGGTGGTAGACTTTATGATAGAGGTGGAAGGAGTGAAGCCAGACGACTTCATTACGACATCGACATCAAAAAGGTTTCGAAGGGGAGGTGAGTTTAATGGTTCCTACTCTAGAGGACAGAACTCCGGAGGTCACTCAGTTCGACCAATACAGTCTTCACTACAGACTGTAGTTGGGGGTCCACCTCAGAACGGTCAACACTACTCCGAGAGACCTATGCCCGATTCCAGAGAGTGCTATGGATGTGGGGAGATTGGACATATTAGAGGAATTGTCCAAAATAGAGTTACAGAGCCCCACTAGCTAGAGGTAGGGGTGGTCATGGTGGTAGAGGCCGTTTTTCTGGAGGACGTGGTGGTCGAGGTAATAGGATGGTGGTCACCAAAACGGCAGAGGTGATGGGCAAAACGGAGCCACTACTACAAACATGGTAGGGGCAACGGACAGACGAATGATAGGGCCCATTGTTATGCTTTCCCTGGGAGGTCTGAAGCGGAGGCGTCTGATGCTGTTATCACAGGTAATCTCTTGTTTTGTGATTGCATGGCATCTGTATTATTTGACCCTGGCTCCCGTTTTCATATGTATCTTCCTCATTTGCTAATGGTCTAAATTTACATTGTGAATTACTTGACATGCCTATTCGTGTTTCTACTCCGGTGGGTGAGTCTGTGATAGTTGAAAGGGTCTATAGGTCTTGTTTGGTGAATTTTGTGGGGAGCAACACTTATGTAGACTTGGTTATTTTAGAAATGGGTGACTTCGATGTTATTCTGGGTATGACTTGGCTCTCTCCGAATTTTGCGATTCTGGATTGCAATGCTAAAACTGTGACGTTAGCCAAGCCTGGGGCAGATCCGTTAGTGTGGGAGGGTGACTACACTTCCAGTCCGGTGCGTATTATCTCCTTTATTCGTGCTCAGAAGATGGTTAGTAAGGTTGTTGTCTAGCTTTCTTGGCACATCTCAAGGATGACACTACCCAAGTACTTCGATTGAGTCAGTTTCGGTAGTCCGTGAGTTTTTAGATGTGTTCCCTGCAGATCTTCCTGGTATGCCACCAGATAGGGATATTGACTTCTGTATCGATCTTGAACCGGGTACTCGCCCCATTTCTATACCCCCGTATAGAATGGCTCCCGCCGAATTAAGAGAGTTAAAGGCACAACTTCAAGAGTTGTTGAGCAAAGGCTTCATTAGACCAAGTGCATCTCCTTGGGGTGCTCCGGTTTTGTTTGTGAAGAAGAAGGATGGGAGTTTTCGGATGTGCATAGACTATAGACAACTGAACAAGGTAACTATCAAGAACAAGTACCCCATTCCTCGCATTGATGACTTGTTCGATCAGTTACAAGGTGCTTGTGTCTTCTCAAAAATTGACTTGAGGTCCGGTTATCACCAATTGAAAATACGAGCAACGGATGTGCCAAAGACTGCTTTTCGAACTAGGTATGGGCATTATGAATTTGTGTAGTAATGTCGTTTGGTCTTACTAATGCCCCTGCTGCCTTCATGAGCTTGATGAACGGGATTTTCAAGCCATACTTGGACTCTTTGTGATTGTGTTTATTGATGATATACTGATATACTCCAAAGGTAGGAAGGAACATGAGGAGCATTTGGAATGGTGTTAGAGTTGTTGGAAAGAAAAAGCTTTATGCGAAATTCTCCAAGTGTGAGTTTTGGCTAGATTCAGTGTCCTTCTTGGGGCACGTGGTTTCTAAAGGAGGGAGTGATGGTGGATCCATCCAAGATTGAGACAGTGAAGAATGGGGTAAGACCTACAAACGTGTCAGAAATAAGGAGTTTTGTGGGTTAGCTAGCTACTACCGCCGATTCGTCAAGGGATTCTCTTCTATTGCTTCCCAATTGACGAACTTGACTAAGCAGAATGTTCCATTCGTATGGTCAGATGAATGTGAGAAAGCTTCCAGAAGCTTAAAGACTTTGTTGACTACCGCGCCTATCCTCACCTGCCTCCCGGTAGAGGGTAAAAACTTCATTGTTTATTGTGATGCATCCTATTCTGGGTTGGGTGTGCAGTGCTAATGCAAGAGAAGAATGTGATTGCTTATGCTTCGAGGCAATTAAAGGTGCATGAACGTAACTATCGACCATGATTTGGAGTTGGCCGCGGTAGTATTTGCACTAAAGCAATGGAGACATTACTTGTATGGGGTTAAGTGTGAAGTCTACGGACCATCGTAGCCTACAGTATGTATTCACTCAGAAAGACTTGAACTTGAGACAGAGGAGATGGATGGAACTACTGAAGGACTACGACATCACTATCTTGTATCATCCGGGGAAGGCGAATGTTGTGGCAGATGCTTTGAGTAGAAAGGCCGGAAGCATGGGAAGTCTAGCTCATTTGCAAGCTTCTAGACGCCCATTGGCTAGAGAAGTGCAGATTTGGCTAATGACCTTATGAGGTTGGAAATAAATGAGAAGGGAGGATTGTTAGCTGTGTAGAGGCAAAATCTTCCTTCTTGATCAGATTAAGGGGAAACAGTTATGATAAGAAGCTAAGTCGAATCCGAGATAAAGTGTTGCAAGGAGAGGCTAAGAGGCAATAATTGATGAGGAAGGTGTTTTGAGAATTAAGGGAAGGGTATGTGTACCCCGCATCGATGATTTGATCACCACTATTCTTACCGAGGCTCATAGTTCCGGATATTCTATACATCCTGGTGCAACCAAGATGTTATCGCGACCTAAAGCAACACTTCTGGTGGAGTAGAATGAAGCGTGATATTGTTGAGTTTGTTGCCAAATGTCCAAATTGTCAACAAGTAAAG
The DNA here is from genome assembly GCA_027704805.1 of Solanum corneliomulleri. NCBI lineage: Eukaryota > Viridiplantae > Streptophyta > Magnoliopsida > Solanales > Solanaceae > Solanum > Solanum corneliomulleri. The sequence goes on along the minus strand of JAKWIY010002676.1, from coordinate 146,222 downwards.
TATGAACACCAGAGGCCCGGAGGAAACACTTCAGAGAATGCCCATTCCTGAATGGAAGTGGGAGAGAATCGCGATGGACTTCGTGGTTGGTCTTCCAAGACATTGAGTAAGTATGACTCTATTTGGGTGGTTGTGTTGATAGGCTAACCAAGTCCGCTTTTCATTCCGGTCAAGGTGACCTACAATGCAGAGAAGTTAGCCAAGATCTACATCTCAGAGATTTCGTTTTGCATGGAGTTCCACTCTCCATCATATCGGATAGAGGTACGCAGTTTACTTCTAAGTTTTGGAGGACCTTACATGCTGAATTAGGTACTAGGTTGGACCTTAGCACGGCATTTCACCCTCAGACCGATGGTCAGTCTGAGCGAACGATTCAAGTGTTTGGAGGAGGGATATGCTCGTGCATGTGTGATAGAGTTTGGTGGCCATTGGGATAGCTTTTTACCTTTGGCAGAGTTTTCATACAATAATAGCTATCACTCCAGTATTGACATGGCTCCATTTGAAGCATTGTATGGGAGGAGGTGTAGATCTCCCTTGGTTGGTTTGATGCCTTTGAAGTTAGACCTTGGGGGACTGATCTGTTGAGAGTCTTATGGGAGAAGGTGAAAGCTATTCAAGAAAAGCTTTTGGCGGCTCAAAGTAGACAAAAGGAGTATGCAGACCGGAAGGTTAGAGACTTGGAGTTCATGGAAGGTGAACAAGTCTTGTTGAAGGTCTCACCCATGAAAGGGGTGATGCGGTTCGGTTCGGAAAAAGGGGTAAGTTAAGTCCAAGGTATATTGGACCATTTGAAGTGCTTAAGAGAATAGGGGAGGGTGGCTTATGAATTAGCCTTGCCCCCAGGGCTGTCCGGAGTGCATCCGGTGTTTCATGTTCCATGTTGAAGAGATACCACGGAGATGGAAACTACATATCCGTGGGGATTCAGTTTTGTTGGATGAGAACTTGACTTATGAAGAGGAACCGGTTGCTATATTGGATAGAGAAGTTCGCAAGCTGAGGTCGAGAGAGATTGCATCCATCAAAGTGCAATGGAAGAATCGACCGGTTGAAGAGGCTACTGGGAGAAGGAGGCAGATATGCAAGAAAAAATATACCCACATCTGTTTACAGATTCAGGTACTCCTTTTCGCCATTGTTTTTCTTCTTTTGATCGTTCGGGGACGAACGATGGGTAAATTGGTATCTATTGTAACGACCTGTTTAGTCGTTTTGAGCAACAGAGTTCATTTCTGGAAAAAAAACTGGCTGGATGGAACGACGAGTGTCACTACAGATCGTGTGGTCACGACGGCCCGTCGAGGAGGTGTCGTTCCAGGACACTTAGAATTCTTCAAATTGGATATTAAAATCGACTCTCTGTAAATTGTGACGGACTGCAGGACGTGCCGTCACATCCATGACGAACCGTCGTGAGTTCCGTTGCAAAACACTTCAACTTTGGAATTTGGTGCAAGAAGAAACGAGTTCTGACCGTCATGACGGAGGTGCAGGACGGACCGTCACAGGGGTGACGGGCCGTCACAGTCACCTGAAGTTTGGGAGGCTGCGACGACGGTGTGAGGACCGTCGCACGGCACGACAGCCCGTCACAGGTCACGCAGATCCCAGTCAGAATAGGATTTCTCCCCACGTTTTAAGGGTCGTTTTGGACTATTCTTTCCTTAATATAAAGATTGAGGGTTTATATTAATAACTCAAATCCTTGAGGGATTAAAAGAGGTAACTTTGGGTTAATAGGGGGTTTTATTGTCCTCTTTTTACAACTTAATTACATGTTAATTAGGGTAAGAGAAAGGGGATTTGAATAAAACAAAGAGAAAGAACAAGAGAGAGAAACGAGAAGCGAATAGAGAGAGGAGAGAAAACGAAGGGAAAAATCAAAGCTTGGGAATTTGCTTGTGGATTCAATTCTTCGGTGGAGGTAGGTTATGGATTTACGATATTCGTAGTGAACTCTAATAGTTAATAATATGTGTTGATGATATTGTAAACTGTCTATATACTTATTGCATGCTTGCATGAATATGATTATGTGATTTGATAAAACAAGCATGATGAAAACCATTGAATCCAAAATCTTGAAAACAATACTTTTAATTACGATATTAATGATGATGCCTTGGTATAAAAGAAGGCTTGACGAATTAAAGTAATGGGATTAATGATGCCTTGGTATAGAGAAGGCTTGATGAACGGATAGAATGTATTAGTGGATCGGAGTGTCACGTTCCGACACATAGTATTAGTGGATCGGAGTGTCACGTTCCGACACATAGATTAGTGGGACGGGTGTCACGAACCAACACGTAGATATAGGGGATCGGAGTGTCACGTACCGACACATATAGGGGATCGGAGTGTCACGTACCGACACATATAGGGGATCGGAGTGTCACGTACCGACACATATAGGGGATCGGAGTGTCACGTTCCGACACCTATAGGGGATCGGAGTGTCACGTTCCGACACATAGTGGTAGGGGATCGGAGTGTCACGTTCCGACACAAGAGGAAGAAAGATAATGAATCTCGAAAGATGATAAAACAACTACTTAATTCCCAAATGAGTATGGTATTGAGGCTTGAGCCCTCAAGGATGAATTTGATGGTATTTATTGACGATTATAATACTTGTTGTTGCTACATGTTGAGCTTATAGTTGATTTATAATATTACTTGATATATATTATCTTCTATTTTGAGTTAACCGATGATATCTACTCAGTACGTGTGGTTGTACTGCCCCCCTACTTTTATGTTTTCCTCTTTGTTATTTTGTGTATGCAGCAAACGTTCCGTCACTTCAACACAACAGTAATTCGGGCCAGATTTCGTCATACCGGATCTCGGGTGAGCTAACGCTTCTAGCATGGACTGGATCTTCTTCTATAAGTCTTGATGCCTTGACTTCCGGCATGGACCTATTTCTTATGTATTTTTAGCTTCTTAGACATTCTTAGATAGTTTAGTTTAGAAATTTGATCATAGATGTCTTTGTGATGATGACTTCCAGATTTTGGGAATATTAATATAGTTGAGTTGTTTTATTTATGAGTTTAAGTCTTCCGCATATTTTTCTGTTGATATTATATTGAAATGTTAAGGTTAGATGGGTTGGTTCGCTCACATAGGAGGGTAAATGTGGGTGCCAGTCGCGTCCCTGAATTGGGTCGTGACATCCTTGATGGAAGCATCGTTGAAAAGTTTATGGCTACAAAGGAACAGTTTAGCATACGCAAAGCAAGCCATGAATTCTTTTAAGTGATTTGTGTTGGGTTATGGGCCTTTTTCCCTTTTAATATGGATAAATAAAAGCTCAATTTGGACCAACCCATTTTTGCCCATAGGCCCATTCTATGAGGCAAATATAAGCCTATTTAGGTCTTATTTTCATATATACAGAGAGTTTTTTCAGCAGCCAAAAAGAGAGAAAGAGAGCAGTTTTCGCAGTCAAAATTCAGCCCAAACAGCCAACTTCAAATTGCGCTTCCCGCTTCGTTTCTTGTCCGATTGAGCTGATTTTTGGACAGCATATCATCTTCATCTCAAAATTTGATTAGGAACTCACAGAGTAGGATTTGGTGGCCTGCAGCTCAGTTTTGCTGTCGTGAACAGTAGCTGCGAAATTGGTGATTTTGCTCCTTTAATTCTCTAGATTTGGTGCAATCTAATTTTGTTGTTGCTCGTTGTTTGGCACTTGTTTTGTGTCCATTTTGGAGAATAATATTGTAACTCTTGGTGATTATAGTGGAGCTTTTGTTCCGTGGTTTTTTACTCTTCACATCGAAGTGTTTCCACGTAAATTTTGTGTCTTGTGTGATTGGTTTATTATTTGTCTTGTTATATTAGTTTGGTTGAATTACTTGCTGCCTTACTATCATATTGCTTGTGGTTTTTTATCTTCTCTTGGTTCAAATCGAGAAGGAAAGTATAGACTTGGTATTCTTCCGCTGTTATCCTGTCAGGCATTCTTTGTTAGTGCCTTGTCTTTCCCAACAAAGTGGTATCAGAGCATTGGTTATTGTTGATTGTGCAAATATGAGAAAAATGGTGTGCTTAAATGGTAGTAACTATCATATTGGAAAGGCAAGATGAAAGATCTTTTATTTGTCAAGAAGATGCATTTACCTGTGTTTGCTTCTAATAAGCCTCAGTCTTTGAATGATGAAGAATGGGAATTTGAGCATCTGCAGGTTTGTGGCTATATTAGACAATGGGTTGAAGATAATGTTAGAAATCATATTGTGAATGAGACACATGCCAAAAGTTTGTGGGACAATCTTGAGACACTTTATGCTTCGAAGACTGGCAACAACAAGTTGTTCCTATCGAAACAATTAATGAATATCAGGTATAAAGAGGGCCTCCTATTTCTGATCATATTAATGATTTTCAGGGTGTTCTTGACCAGCTGTCCGGAATGGGTGTAAAGTTTGATGATGAGATACAGGGACTTTGGCTTCTTAATACTCTGCCAGACTCTTGGGAAACTCTTCGAGTTTCTTTGACTAATTCTGCTCCCAATGGTGTTGTAACCATGAAATATACTAAGAGAGGTGTCTTGAATGAAAAAATGAGAAGAAGATCTCAAGCCTCATCTTCTTCGGCTTCACAATCCGATGTTATGATTACTGAAGATAGGGGGAGAAACAAGTCCAGAGGTCAGAATGATAGAGGTAAAAGTAGAAGCAAGTCAAAGTCTAAATACAAGAATATTACATGTGACTATCGCCACAAGAATGGGCATATCATGAAATATTGTTACAAGCACAAGAGAGATATGAGACACAAAAGAGAGAAGGCGATAATGAAAATTGTGTTGTTGTTGTTGCTAATGATGATCTTCTTGTTTCTTGTGATGCAAATGCCATTAATCTTGTTCGTGATGAGTCTAGCTGGTTTGTGGATTCTGGTGCTACTTCTCATGTCACGCCAAAGAAGTAATTATTTTCTTCTTATACTCCAAGTAATTTTGGAACGTTGAAAATGGGCAATAATCATGAAGTTTAAGTTATTGGCATTGGGACAGTTTGTTTGGAAAGTAACAATGGTTCCAAACTAGTTCTCAATAATGTCAAGCATGCTCCAGATGTTCGCTTGAATCTGATTTCTATGGAATATCTTGATCATGAGGGTTATGTTAATACACTTGGTGTTGGCCAGTGGAAGCTTACTAGAGGTTTGATGGTTGTGGCCCGTGGTGACAACTTGTCTAACTTGCATGTATTTCAGGGCTCCATGTCCAGAGACTTAGTAAATTTGGTGGAGAATGATACTTCATCAGAGTTATGGCATAGAAGGCTGAGTCATATGAGCGAGAAGGGGATTGATAGTTTGGCTAAGAAAAATTTGCTTTCTGGAGTGAAACAAGCAAAGTTGAATAAATCTGTTCATTGCTTAGCCGGTAAACGGAAAAGAGTTTCTTTTCAGAGTCACCCTCCTTCAAGAAAGATTGATTTGCTGGAGTTGGTACATTCTGATTTGTGTGGTCCTTTTAATGTAAGATCTCATGGTGGTGCACTTTACTTTGTGACTTTTATTGATGATCATTCTCGCAAACTCTAGGTATTTCCTTTGAGTCCAAGGATCAAGTACTTGATGTGTTCAAGAGTTTTCAGGCCTTGGTTGAAAGACAAACAGGGAAGACATTGAAATGCATCCGCTCAGATAATGGTGGTGAGTACATTGGTCCTTTTGATAGATATTGCAGAGAGCAGGGTTATTAGGCATCAGAAAACTCCTCCAAAGACTCCTCAGTTAAATGGTTAAGCAGAGAGGATGAACAGAACTCTAGTTGAGAGAGTTAGATGTATGCTTTCACATGCTAAGCTGTCAGATTCCTTTTGGGCAGAAGCACTTAATACTGCTGCTTATGTCATCAATTTATCTCCTGCTGTTGCTTTAGATGGTGTTGTCCCTGACAGAGTTTGGACTGGTAAGAATGTTTCTTATGATCATCTTAGAGTCTTTGAGTGTAAAGCCTTTGTACATGTTCCTAAGGATGAAAGGTCAAAGTGGGATGTTAAAACTAGGCAGTGTGTCTTCATTGGTTATGGTCAAGATGAATTTGGCTATCGTTTCTATGATCCTGTTGAGAAGAAACTTGTTAGAAGCCGTGATGTTGTGTTCTTTGAAGACCAAACAATTGAAGATTTTGACAAGTTGACAAGGCTGATTTTCAGAGTAGTGAGAGCTTAGTTGATGTTGATCCAGTTCCTTTGACTATTGCAAAGGAGAAAATCTTCATAATGATGAAAATCAAGTTGATAATGAAGATGGTGATCATGTTCAGAATGACCGGCATGATATTGTTGATGCTCCAGTGCAAGATGATGTGGTTGTCCAACAACCAATTATAGATGCTCCAGGGAGTCCTCTTAGACGATCTAGTAGAGAGAGAATTCCTTCATCTCGTTATTCTCCCAATGAGTATGTACTCTTGAGATATTCTCTTCAGTTGTGAAGATGTCATCCATTCGTGTGGTTCTAGGCTTGGCTGCAAGTCTAGATTTAGAGGTTGAGCAAATGGATGTTAAAACTGCTTTCCTCCATGGTGACTTAGATGAAAAAATTTATATGGAGCAACCGGAAGGTTTTGAAGTCAAGGGTAAAGAGAATTATGTTTGCAAATTGAAGAAGAGCTTGTATGGTTTGAAACAAGCTCCCAGGCAGTGGTACAGGAAGTTTGGTTCTTTTATAAGTCAGCAGGCTTCAAGAAAACTTCTTCAGACCATTGTGTTTTTGTGCAAAAGTCTCTGATGGTGACTTTATTATTGTGTTGTTTATGTTGATGACATGCTTGTTGTTGGTCATAATACTTGCAGGATTCAGAAGTTGAAGCAAGAGTTGAGTAAGTCTTTTGCTATGAAAGACTTAGGACCAGCAAGGCAGATTCTTGGCATGCAGATTGTCCGTGATAGAAAGGCCAAGAAATTGGTATTATCACAAGAGAATTACATTCAGAAAGTACTTCGCAGATTCAGAATGGACAAAGCTAAGGTTGTCAATACACCTTTAGCTATGCACTTCAAATTGAGCACGAAACAGTGTCCTTCTAGTGATGATGAGAAGGAAGATATGAAGAAAGTTCCTTATGCTTCAACTGTTGGTAGTTTGATGTATGCGATGGTTTGTACAAGACCGGATATTGCTCACGCTGTTGGAGTTGTTAGCCGTTTTCTTTCTAATCCGGGAAGAGAACATTGGAATGCTGTGAAGTGGGTTATGAGATATCTCTGTGGCACTTCTAGTCTGAGTTTGTGCTTTGGTACAGGGAAGCCTATTCTTTGTGGTTATACTGATTCAGACATGGCTGGTGATGTTGATACTCGCAAGTCTACTTCAGGGTACTTGGTTACTTTTGCAGGGGGAGCTGTGTCTTGGCAATCTAGGTTGCAAAAATGTGTTGCTCTATCTACTACAGAAGCTGAGCTTATTGCTGTCCTCAAAGCTTGTAAAGAATTGCTTTGGATGAAGAGATTCTTGGGGGAACATGGTTGTGCTCAAGAGAGGTATGTGCTTTATTGTGACAGTCAAAGTGCTATACATCTTGGCAAGAATTCTACGTTCCATGGTCGGTCTAAACACATTGATGTGAGATACCATTGGATTCGAGATGTGTTGGATTCTAAGTTTCTTGAGCTTGAAAAGATTCATACAAATGACAATAGTTCCGATATGATGACTAAAGCTTTGCCAAGAGGGAAGTTTGAAGATTGTTGCATGGACGCCGGGATGGCGGTCTCCTCCACATAGTCGTGAGGGGGAGAATTGTTGGGTTATGGGCATTTTTCCCTTCCTATGTGGATAAATAAAAGCCCAATTTGGACCAACTCATTTTTGCCCATAGGCCCATTCTTATGAGGCAAATATAAGCCTATTTAGTTCTTATTTCATATATACAGAGAGTTTTTTCAGCAGCCAAAAAGAGAGAAAGAGAGCAGTTTTCGCAGTCAAAATTCAGCCCTAATAGCCAACTTTAAATTGCGATTCCCGCTTCGTTTCTTGTCCGATTGAGCTGATTTTTGGACAGCATATTATCTTCATCTCAATCTATGATTTGGAACTGACAGAGTTGGATTTGGTGGTCTGCAGCTTCAGTTTTGTTGTCGTAAACAGTAGCTGTGAAATTGGTGATTTTGCTCCTTTAATTCTCTAGATTTGGTGCAATCTATTTTGTTGTTGCTCGTTGTTTGGCACTTGTTTTGTGTCCAATTTTGGAGAACAATTATGTAACTCTTGGTGATTATAGTGGAGCTTTTGGTCCCGTGGTTTTTTACTCTTCACATCGAAGGGTTTTCCACGTAAATTTTGGTGTCTTGTGTGATTGGTTTATTATTGCCTTGTTATATTTGTTTGGTTGAATTACTTGCTGCCTTACTATCATATTGCTTGTGGTTGTTTCTTCTCTTGGTTCAAATCGAGAAGGGAAAGTATAGACTTGGGTATTCTTCCGCTGTTATCCTGTCAAGCATTTCTTGGTTAGTGCCTTGCCTTTCCCAACAATTTGTTCCATTTAAGGAAGAGTCTGGGGTTGTTCATAGGGCCTTTTTATCCCCTAGTTCATGCTTCTATCGTGATATTACGCCGTTATGGATGAATAAGTAACTGGCACATTTGGCATGCAGAGTTCGAATATGGAGCTCTTTTACTATATGTTAGCAGAGTTTCTACATTTTGGAATATGCATAATTATTGGAGTTCTTTTTATCCCAAGGTAACAAGTCAGATATTAGTTGTCTACAGACCGTGTTATATACTTTATTGGTCCCAATGTTTCAAACTTGCTTCTGGACAAAAATTGGGAGAGAAAGCTTTTGTTGAAGTAATTGATGTGCCTTCGGATGATGGATTATAACTCTTTCAAGATATGTTGTAGATCTAAACCTTCATCTGATATTGAAAGAGGGACAAGTCCAGAAAAATAGTGTGATTTGATCCATCAGTTGTGGAAATACAATAAATATCTGTCCAGAAAATATTGATCTAACAGTATCACATCAACAACTACTAACACCACAACAAAGTTAACCAATGTTAGGGTCCAAGCTGATAGAGCTGTTGAAAACATCTCTGACGAAGAAAGAATGACAAAGATATACAGAGGACAACAAAGAATTAACAGTATAGTGCTTCAGCAATCAGTTTGTGTAAAATGTCAGCAATACTGAAACCACTCTAGGTTAAAAAGCTAACTTCTTTTCTACAATTCTGTTGCAGTGTGCGACCATCTCATCTATAATCTTAAGTTTCTAGAGAGAGCACACTTTTATTAGTTAATTATATTTTCAACACACACCCTCATTCTTTTTCATTGGCCAAGCACTTAAAATTTCTTTTTGATATGGATGGGGTGAGATTCAATCTCTAGACCTCATCTTGAAGTGTGTGATCATCTCATCTAAAAGCTTAAGTTGTTAGAGATAACACAATTTTATTAGTCAATTATATTCTCAACAAAATTTATTGCGTCCCTGATCATATGCACAAATATTCTTTATATTATTAGATGTTATTCTAAGTAAAATTTGCAGCTAGACAACCTGCTTCAAATAGACTTTGCAGAGAGCATCTTGATATTATCAACATTAAATGTTCCACTAATCAGCTTTAATCTTCCAAGGGGGCTGATAGACATTATGAAGAAACCAGTGGGGGTGACCAGTCATGTCATGACACCACCACTTCCAAATTTTCTACACTGTTGTTTTGGCTGATGAGCTAGAAAGGCCAGCCAAGATGTCTAAGTTATGTGATAAATGAGAAGCTACAGTTGTTCTCTCCTATCAATCATTGTTCTTTTATCAGCAACTTAACTCAGCTATTCTTAGAATTCAGTTGAAAGAGGTTGAGCCACGGGCCTCAGTTGTTCTTAGTGAGGTCATAATCTTCCAGAACTCCCTTAGCCACAACAATTGACAATACAGAGGAAATGAAGCTTTTGGCATATGTAATGTGTCCAAAGCTTTGAGTTATATGACATTCTAGTTGCAATACACTGAGCCTTCCAGTCAGTATGACCTTTAAATATTTGTATCAAGCCAACACAAAGATGAGTTATTTTACAATTCTGACTAAACAGCAAACCTTTGTTACTTTATGAGCTGGTACAAATGCCCCTTAAACTGATCACCCTTAGTTACAAAACTTGCCTTCTTTATGTACAGCAAACAACGTTAAAAGAAAATAGTTACACCCAATTATTTGGTAGAGAAAAATCATGGAAGCGAAAAGAAGATTCCCCAGCAGTGTCCCTGACATGCCTTAGTTCTGATTCATCACTCTGACTTCCTATCTCATCTTCAACTTCTAGAGGCAATGGCATCACCTGATTATCATTCGGTTGGCGTGTCAACCGAACTTCAGGTGGCAACGATGGTAGCATAGTCGGGGAAATAGTCCTTGACCGGTTAATCATACCACCATTTGGCACGGGGACAGAACGGTCCCAAAGGAACACGTGCATAAGAATGGGAACCTTTGCATGTCGATGCAAAGACAATTTTTGACTCAGAGAGATGGTGTCAAAGCACCTGACTGCCCCCGTAGGAGAAACGATCCATGGAAGTACCTTTTGGTTGGATATTCTTGATACAACTAAAAGCTTGCACTCTTTCCTTGCTTCCTTGTATAGATTGCTAAGGCCTGATCTTGATGATGGTGCATCCTCATCACCTTCAGCTACTGATGATATGTGAATAAACCCCTAAAAAGAGAACAATAATGAGAAGTTAAAAACAATGGAATTTAAATGTATGGTTAGCGAGATTTTACGTAATTTAAGTAAATAAATCTCATTCTAACCAGTATGTTCTTGCCTTTAAGATCAAACAAACATTACTATACTACATAATTTTGAGATACTAACATGGTCTAATTTTGAATGAACAATCGGTCAAGTTTGGCTTATCAATATGAACTTTATCATAGCTAGTAAAAATGTGATCTAAGATTATAATAGATTTCTTCTTGTGCTTTAACATATGACATCTAACTTCTCAAACTGATTAATTGGATACCTTGACATGCTAACAAGTTAAATACGTACACTAATGTTGTAAAATAATCAATGTTAAATTGTACGGATCGCGATTGAAGATAGAACTTAGTTACCTCTTCTGTTCTGCTGATAGCAAAACCAAGTTTGACATCATTTTCTTTGATTATAATGTCAATCGGAATCTCTCCTCCAAGTGGGGAAAACCAAAGACGAACTGCTCGAACAACACCAATATCCACTCCATGGTAATCTTCAAAACCATACAAACTTGCATTTGCAAGGTTTGATAAATCAGAAAGTGATCCGGCACTTACAGTGCACGAAGCTGTCTCCCCTGATATCTATGAGAAAAGAAGTACAGAGGAATGTCAATTACTGTCCTAACTTGATTTTACATAGATAAATGTTCATATTAATATATTTGCCATTTGTAGCAGAGTTATGATAAAATCATTAATCAAATTACTGCTGGAGTCCCACATCTTTATATGCTTTTGTATAATCTTCTCCTTGCGCTTTAAGTTTTTGGGTTGACTTACACTTAAAATTCATTTCTTTACATGATATCAGAGTCGGACATGCCCATCGAATTCACTATTTCTGATGATAGCCCCTTTAATCTTATATTGCTCGCACTCCAGATGTTCAGTCCTTGGTTTTAGGCAATTCTCCCCTCATGATCCACATTTTTGGGGATTGAGTTAGGGTTGCAAACATTGAACTTCAATATTTAAAATACTAGTGGATTAGGTGTTGACACAATACTTAGTTGAGGTTGAAAAAACCAGTATGTGAAGTTAAAGTTGTATCTGTATGTGAACATAAATTTCATCTAAAAATTAGATATATTTTTTTTATTTTGGGGTTGAGTTAAGCTCAATATCCTTTTCTTTGCATGGTATCAGAGTTAGGCCAGCCGGATTCATTATTTCTGATATTGCTTACCCACCCACCCCTCCAACCAATCTTATATTGTCCACATTTCACATGTCCAGTCTTAGGCCAGGGCAATCTTCCCCTCATGTGCTAGGCTTTGGGATTGAGTTAATTAGGAGTTTGGACGATATTTAATTGAGGTTAAAATACCGGTGAATTAGGCGTTTGGATGATATTTAGTTGAGGTTAAATCCCTAAATAAGACATACATAAGTTGGACGGACCAGGAAAGATACAATATGTGAAGTTGAAGTTGTGTGGGAACATAAATTACATTCGAAAATAAGATATATTTTTGTTAGTGAAAAGGTAGATCATATGAATGTTAAGGTACCTTGGTAAGTAGAGACTCAGTCTGGATATTCATGAAAAGAATGGGAACACCAGAGGCTTGAGAAGCAATGAGCCAAGCATTTGCTCTAGAAAGTGTGTCTTCTAAATCATTATAACCAATTGAAGCTTTGTCTGAGGCTTTTGGCAAAAGAAGTAGTGAGTAAAAGTTGCTTGACTTTGGAACTGCTAGAAACTCATTCATTCTCTTCTCCCATGGATAGCTCACATATCCTTCTTGGAGTGGAGTCCTTGTCAATGCTCCCACCATTCTTGACTTCCTTGAACCTACATATAATCATATATATATATATATATATATATAAACAATTGTTAAGGGTAGCTTTGAAGAGAGACACAATAACACGTGTAGGTTGTTAATTATTAGACATGATTCCTATATTTCAATTGTTGTGATCTGAATTCTATTGAGACACACTTGTTTAAGTGAATTGGCGACAAGTCTTGTAGGGATGTAGATCGTGTTTTTTCATCCTTGTAATCAGATATTTTCCACGTAAAAATATTATGTTCTTACTTTATTATACTTCATAATTCCGCATCATAGTGGAAAGGAACAAGTTAAGTAACTCGTTCGATCACCCTTTTTTGTGTTATTAATTAGGACAACGCTTTGACATAACTATATGTTGGCAAGTCTATATTCATAGATATATAGAATATATATTAGTATCCACCTTTTGGTTGTGTGTGTTTATTTGAAATCTTTTTAAAAATAAAGATAATAATACTATATTGATCATGAATCTTCATTTAATTAATCCATTAGGTAACCATAATTTTCCTATTGCATGACACACTTCAATTTGTTGAAAGGATAAACTGTTAGTCCATGTATTGACCCGGTCCGATACTTTAGGAAAGGCTGTAAATAAACTAACCTTTACTTTCATAGATTTAGGCTATACTTTTTAAAATTAAAATTTGGACGTTCGAATCTAAATATACATGTGAATGATTAAGATATTGTTTCTAGATCAAATCATTAAATTATTAACATGGTTTATTTTACGGCATCTGAATGTACTTATATAATTCAAATAAAAAAGAATTAATAAAATAAAATCATTATTTGATTAAAAAATTGAATTATTTAAGCTAGTGATAGTTGAGACAGTTTATAGTGACGGTGGTGATGACTGATGCTAATCTTTTTTTTTAGTGGCTGATTATGATGGTGGTGATAGTTGTGACGGTGGAGATGGTTGGCGTTGTTGCATTATGATGCGCTTGGTAGTAGTGTTGGTAGTTGTAACGATGAAGGAATGTGTAGTGGTTGGTGATGTGTTTGTGGTAGTTGGCTACAATGCTAGTTATGATGATGGAGGTGCATGGTTGATAGTAGAGATTGATCACAATAGTAGTAGTGGTTGATAGTGTGGTGGCGTTGGTAGTGATGGTGACTGGAGAAGGTATAGTGGTAATTGATTACGCTGCTAGTTATGATAGCGGAATTAATTTGTTGGTTGTTAGAATTTACTATAGTGGTTAATAGTAGTGGTGGCGTTGGTAGTGATGGTGACCAAAGAATGTATAGTGATAATTGACTTCGCTGCTAGTTATGATGACGGAGTAATTTGTTGGTTGTAAGAATTGACTATAGTGGTGATAGTGATTGACAGTAGTGATAGAGATGGTAGTGGTTATAGAAACGAAGGAGATGGTTGCAGTTGAGATAATTATAATGATGGAGGAGGTAAATGTGATAGCAGTTCATAGCATTAGCTAGCAACAATGATGGTTGTGCTGAAAGAGGTGGTTGGTGCAGGTAGACGATAATGGTGGTTAATAATAGTATTTGTGATGGCAAAGGCAGTTAGTGGTGATGGTGATGGTTGTGATGATAGAGGTGACTTATGGTGATGGATGGTGATTGTGAATATAGTAATGGTGAATATTATCCATACAAGAATATCTCTTCGTGATGTAAAGACCTATTCAGACAAATTAAGGATGTGTTTGGTATGAAGAAAAATATTTTTCTAGACAATGTCTCGGAAAACACGTGGATTTCTAACTTAATTATCATTTTTGGTTGGTGAGTACAAAATATTTTTTAATGTTTGGTTGGCGAATGAATTTTTTTTCTAGAAAATGTCTTTTATTTTTTGCTTGAGACTAGAAAATACTCTTTAGGAAAATAATTTCCAACCCGAAAATCAACCCCGATAATTGATCTAGGACCTAACCCTGATACCTGACTAGGACAAGGTCCCGGTGACCATTCCAAATTCAACAATAAAATTTGACTCAGGACCTAATCCAGACTTCCGACCTTGAAATAAGGTTCTATTACCCCCTGAACGTATTTTATAAGTAATTTTCTACCCCTTTTCGGCCTACGTGGCACTAGCTTGAAAGAAAAAGTCAATCAGCATTGGGCTCACAATATAGCGTCACGTAGGCCAAAAAGGGGTATAATATTATCAATTAAATAAGTTCAGGGGTAATAGAACTACCTTAGTATAGTATTAGTGTGTTTATGAGATTTCGGGCATAGGTAGATGGGGGTACTTGTGCATATCCCTATATATAAAAAAAACTGACAGGGTGTCGAGGGGGGGGGGGGGGAGGGGGTGGAGTTGATGGGTGATGTAAAAAATGAAATTTAACAAATTTGAAATATTTTTCAAAAATAATTTCGATCGTGAGTGGCGGTTGGGGATTGGTTGGGGTTGGAGAGAGGGGTAGGGATGAAGTGAAAATTGAAAATTTAAAAATATGAAGAATCTTACAAAACAATTTTTTTTAAAAAAAAAAATTGACGGGAGAGGGTGGGGTTAGGAATGGCATAAAAAATGAAAAATCTAAGATTTGAAATACATTTCAAAAATCATTTTAAAAAATTGACGAAGGTTGCCTGGATGGGGGTGATGGGAGTTGCATAAAAAATGAAAAAAAAATTAAATTTGAAACATTTTTTAAAAAATTAAAGAAGGGGGCAGGGTGGGGGCTATTATTATTTTTTAATTGAAATATGTTATAATTGATGGATTGAGGGGGGCTCTGCCATGACTCAGTACAACCAACCCGGTCTATCTGCATTTAGGGAGTAGAGCATGCAACAAAATCGATGGGTATGGATGCGGTAAAATAAAAATAACTTTTTGTGGGTATTTTGGTGGTGGTGGGGGGGGGGGGGGGCATAGAATGAGTTAATCTTTTTTAAAAAAAAATTGTTGGGGAGCCATGGATAGGGGTAGCGTAAATTTTTTTTCTTTAATAGTTGGAATATTTTCTTCAAATTTTTTTTTGTGGGGAGTTGGGGGGGGGGGGGGGTTGCATAAAAAATGAAAATTTTCAAATTAAAAGAAAAAAATTGAGGGGACGGGGTCAAGGTATAAGGGTGAGGTAAAAATGAAAATTTTAAAAATTTTAAATATTTTCCAAAATAATTTTTTGTGAGGGTAGGGTGATAAAGAGTTGTGTGAGGTAAAAAAAGTTTTTAAATTTGAAATATTTTTCAAAAGTAATTTTAAAATTTTTATTTTTTTATTTGGAGGGGGAGGGTTGGGGTTGGTTTGGGTGTATGGATAAAAAATATTTGAAATTTAAAAACAAGAATTTTTTGTGAAAATAATTATGGATGGGGAGGGATGAGTACGAAGTACAACGGAGGGTCAGGTGTGGAGTACTGGTAGGGTAAGAAAAAAATATTGAAGGATGAAGTAGACTATTGAAAAATGTTTTTTTTTTTAATCTTTAAAGGGAAAACATTTTCTAAATTTGAGGAAAATAAGTTCATTTGAAAAACATGTAAGAAAACAATCAAAAAAATTTCATACCGAACGTACTCTAGGTTTTAAAATCTTAATAAAAATACAACGTCTGAACCATTCAGATTCAACCCTTCGTTAAATGCAAACAAATGAGGTCATTTGAATAGACATGGAACTACCAATGCATCACCATTAACACCACTAGTCCACCACTACCACCATCAGCACTTATACCTCTCTCTATAACTTCTCCTATATATTTTTCTTTTTCCTAATTCATGTGACACTTTTTGTTTATCAGAAATTTACGCATTGAATCTTTAATGTTTTTAAAATGAAATTTATATATTTGTAAACTACGTAAAAATTGATATATAGATATAATAATTAATAATTCAAAATGATTAAAAAATCTATAAAAAAAAAAAAAAAAAAAAACTTACCATCAAAAACAGATTTGTATGAATCTGAAAATTCAAAAACTGTCCTATAAAATGGCGAGGGAGTAATACAAATTATTAGGGAAAATACCCGTATCAATTATAACTTTTCCTCCCCTTCTCCCTTAGATTTATTAGCCCGTAACTCACTGACTTTATAAGCAACCAATTAGTAATTTATATATTTGCTGACACAGGTTATTTTTATTAATGCTAAGAAAAAACTACAACAATAGTACAACAAAATCTAAATAATTTGTTTTTAATCTACTACTAATGAACTAGAATATGCTTGTAAATTAGTTTACTAATATTCATTTGCCAAGCATATATTATATATCTATATCTATATCTATATATATATATATATATATATATATATATATATATATATATATATATATATATATATATATATATCTATATATATATATGGTGATCCATTGGCACAATTGTACTTCGTTCTCTGGGCAATTCATTTCCCCTCCACTAGGGCCACAACTCCCACATCCCAATAACATTAACTTTTTTTTAAAAAAAAAACAGAAAAAATTCAACCAAGCTCCATATTTATACTATTAAAATAAATATATGATTGTATTTGTACTTAATTTTTGTTTTAATTAACAAAAGTTAAATCCTACATTTTCATCTTATTATATTATTTGATCCTGATAAATAAATATATTTTGATATATTTTTTCTATATATCTTAAATTTTGTGGTCTTATATTTTCCATTCTTTAATCTTATTAAGAAGTTAATATTTACCTATCAAAACTATGTCATTCTAAATAAACAAATATAGTTTAATGGATCAATCTTTGTCAATGTGACTATGCAAGAACCAAATAAAAATTGAGAAATTAGACAAACACCTAGTCAAAGGGCCTAACAAGCCATAACAAATCTTAAAAATGATTTTTTCTTTAAAATAATCGTTTAACAACAAAAATAAAAGGCCATGAAAATGATGCCTTTTAAAAATATATTTGAAGACATTGTGTATTCCAACAATTTTTTTTTATTTTCAATTTTCAAAATATAACATAAGCACTTCACATATATTCAGCAATCAAGTATAGTCACTTTCCGATGTATTTTTTTTTATAGAAGTACACCCTCTGCTAAAAATAAATGTTCATCAGTACTTGTCATATTATCAAATCAATGCATAAATGATATGATTTTTCTTATTTTACCCTTTGGATTCAATAGTTTTAAAAATATGCATTTAATTAACATTGAAATACTAAGTAATTAATTAATATTCATTGATAAAATTAATTAATCAAAATAAATTAATTTATGTTCATTTAGTAAAAAATTAACTTCGAGAGAATACTGAACTGGCCGAGACTGGCTCGGGGGCTCTAAAGCAGCTCCAAGTTAATCATTTTAAGTGTGTACTTTGTACGTGTGCTTTCCGTGTGTGTACTATGTAGTACTACAATAATATGGTGGTGTTGACATTTTGGGTACATTATTTGGCTGATTTATATATATATATATATATTATATATAATGGTGACTGAGATGCTAATTTAGATTTATATTTTCCTTTAGAAGTACTCTCGGCTAAAATGTTCTTTAATTAATATTGTGATTTGACAAAATTAATTCATAAATGATACTTTTTTTCCTATTATATTCTTGAGAATTATTAGTCTTAAAATTATATATTTAATCAACATAGAAAAATTAAATAATTAATTCATAATCATTGGTCAAATAAATTAATCAAAACAAATTAATTCATGTTTATTTATTGAAAATTTAATTTGAAAAGAAAACTAAATGAGGATATAATACCCTCTCTGTCTCTATTACTTGTCCATTTTTGGATTGATACACCTATTGAATATAATAATTGATATAGTAAATTTATCATTTACCCATATTAATTGATAGAATTTCAAAATCAATTTACTTATTAAAGAGGTTCTACGTTTTTTCAAAAAACATTAACTCATTAAATAAATTAAGAATGTAATCTTTAAAAATATATTGTCTTTTCTTGATTTGTCAAAATTAAAAAATAAAAAAAAGTCAAGAATGAATAAGTAAAAAGGGACCAAGGAAATAAGAAATTTACCTCGTTTCTTAAAAAATCTAAAATAAATATGAACGAATGGAGTAATATATTAAGAAGAAGAAAAATATGCAAAATGAAAATGTGTGGAAAGAAAACAAGTTGCACATGTATATGGGCAAGTGCAAACAAAACAAAAGAACAGTAGTACCACCACCAACAAAATTAAAAAAATACCTATGTAAGAAAGAGTCAAACAAAAAGAAAAGTCAACATTAATGGAAAATGTGTACCTTGCAATTCCAAACACTCCATTTCCGTCCGATCAACAAAACCAACGGCATAATTTGGATCATCAATAGCTCTAAGCATATAAGTTTTCCTTCCGCCAAATTCATTCGGAACGATACATGCCTGTTCAAACATAATATAATATAATCGACTAAAAATTTATATGTATATTTTTCTCTTTGATAAAATGTTCAAATACCTGTAATTCAGTGAATAATTCATCGTCAGATTGAGATCCACGTCTAACACGAACAATAATAGAAGTTTCCTTAGCCTTGAATGAATTATGCATGATCTTTTGTATACCACTTTTGCCATTTTTGAATGGTGATCGAACAATCATGTTACCTATTCGAAGTTCCTCCACGATATCCCCCGTTATCAACATGTTTCCAGTCCATTCATCGCCTTTTGAACTTCCTTTTAAGCATTGAATCGATAACACTAGCAACGATGATGATGACCTTGATGTTGTTGAGTATGAAGAGTTTGTGCTTCCTGATGAGTTTGAACGTTCCATGGGCATTTCTTTAGTTTTTGTCAAAGTTTCAAAAATAGGAATTTTTTTTTTGAGGTTTTCTTGGAGAAGTTTAGGGAAGAAAATATATTATAAAGATGAGAGGAAAGATCTAGGAAAATAAGGTGGTTTTTATTTTTTTAATTGAAAAAAAGAAAAGGTAGTTGAGGTTGGATTTGGAGAAATTTAGGAACAAGATTTTTGAGGGAGAAAATAGAGAGGGGAATAATATATCTAGGTGAAGGACTAAAGGGGTCAAATATTTATGGAGGAGTTGGGAAATAAATTTCATTACGTAAATGCACTTTACTCTTGGAAGTCAAAAGTCTTCTTTAGTTTTTTAGTATGTTTTTATAGTCAAATGATTTGAAGTGACAATTCTTCTTTCCCAATTGTTGGGTATAAACTATTCGCTATTTTTAGAATTTATTGAATTAATTAATTTGAGTTCACGTTATACAAAAGTAATTCTTCCGTTTGGTATTATTTGTCATGGTTTCTATTTTTAGAGTCAAATTCTTAAAATTTTGATTAATATTTAAAATGTATTTTTTCATCAAATTAATATATAAAAAATTTCAATTTATATTACTTTTCATATAGTTTTAGAATATCTAATTTTTTTTTGTTTAAAATATCAAATTAATATGATCTGATTTAAATTTGAAAATTAGTAACTTTGACTTTTGAAAAGCTCAACATGGCAAACAATTCCGGACGGAGGGAGTAAATTTTAAAGTATTTTCTTTAAGAATTTTTTTTGTTTCATTTTTTTGATTTTGAACTTAATAGTTCTTACTTTTTTCATTTCAAAATAAGTGAATTATTGACCTTTTTTTCTTTAGGGAAAATACATCAAATCCCCTGACCTTGACAACAAAATTCACTTTAGTAGTTTAACTATACAGACGTTTAAATATTCCCTTTAACATCTCTGAACTGTATTAAATACAACCTTGATACCACTCTCACCCGCAACATCGTAGCCATGTAAGCATCACGTCACAGTCATGTAAGCACCATGTTATTAATTTGTAACTTTTTTTTTGCTTATTCACCCTTTTGTTTTCTTTAACTCATAACACTAATCAATTAATTAAAAATACATTTAAAATCAAAAGTGTCACATTTTCTTCAACCCCTTCTCTTCTACCCCCCTCCCCCTTTCTTCTTTCTTGATTTTCACCATTTTCAACCTTCACTAGTTTCTTTGTTTTTTTCTGAATTTTCTTCTTTCAATGGTTATTTTCTTCTTCAACATTCATCAATACTTACTTTTTCTTCTTCGGACCGTCTCTCTTCCACAAATTTTTTAATTGGAGAATAATATTTTTTGAAAATTATTTTTTCTTAACAACTTAAATGAAAAATGAAGATTGTGTAAAAAAGTTGATTGATGCACATTTTTTTGCATCACAACTAATAGAAGTCAAAATGGGTTACTTGGAATTAAAGAAAGTTTGCATTATAAATATGAATTAGGTGTTGTTTTTGTGATTAATGACAAACGTGTGAGGTGAATGATGAAGATGAAGGGAAAATTTTAATATGAAAGAAGAAAGGTATAAGGAGTGCTTCATTGGGGAAGAAACATTTCGGGAAGACAACAAAATAAGTAGAGAACAAAATTAAATATTTTTAAAAAGTAATAGAACCCACAAATTCCATTTACTTCTAAAAAAGAAATATCACATTCTTTTAACTTTAACTTGTAAAAAAAATTAAAAAAATATTAGTTAGATATTAGATAGTACAAAAATGACATGTGTATGACTTTATCTTTCAATTTTTAATTTTTTTATTATTTCACGCGCTTTGAGGAGAGTGACTACACTCACTTTGCCATATCAGCTCTTAGGGTGGTATAAAGAGAGTATTATTTTCATATTAAAAAGAGAGTACTATTTCTAGAAAAATATAAACATTTTTCAAAGTATTTCAGAAAGATCGAGTATACTTCAGTTGCCTCTTAAAGAGGTCTTTTTGAGTGATTATTTCAACCCAATGAGTATTTTACATAAGCATAGAGTTAGATGTTTTGGAAGTAATATTGAGCAATGTTTTGGGAGAGAGTTCATATGAATCACAACCTCTATAACATACGTAGCTAGCATCGATAGGATCGTACCACAAGATGCACGACTCTTCACTTGGCTCAAGAAGGATTTTTAGTGGATCCATCAGTTCAGTTATGTTCTACACTCCAGTAAGGTATAAGACGACTCTGAAAAACGTGGGTAAGACATTGTATCATCACGAGGCTCATAGTGATGTTGTTGGTTAGAAAAACTCCTCAGTGTGTGTGCTATTATATATATATATATAGATATATTATATTATAATATATATATATAATATATATATATATATAAATCCTCATTAATGATTTTCATAATGATTTATACTATTCTTCCATTGAGCTACATTCGGCCTTTCAATTCAGTATTTGTTTTAAGTCTGCCTTATTATATACTCGTACATTCAATGTTCTAATGTCATTCAACCTACATCTTTTCATGATGCATATTCAAGTACTTTAGATGATCAACTTGCGTTCTATTGAGATCACACCATCCGATCATTAGCTTTTGATGAGACATTCATACTTTCAGAGGTGTAACACCTCCTAATTCAGAAAAGGAAATAACGATAATAGATTGATTACCAGTTTAAGTCCACAAGACCAGTCTATAGTTCATAGAATGTTCTACGATTCGTAGACCAGTCTCGTAAAAAGTTAGAAAATATATTTTTGAAATCATTCCTAGTAACTTATTCTCTGTTTGACCATGATGGTCCATTAAATGGACTACAAACCATAGGAAGGTCCCATAGAAGGGTCCCAAACTTAGTAAAATTTTGAGTTGAACGTTGAGGTCTACAGATGGTGTCTACGGACCGTACGAGGTTCAATAGTCAATAGAATTGTGTCCTAGGATATAATGTAAATTTTAGGCCCTATTCATTCAACCTACGGCTTCCCACTATGGTCCGTAGGTTGCAAGTCCAGGGTCTGTCGATAGTTGTTTTTAAAGGGTATTTGGGTTTTTTCTTATGCACCTAGTACCTATACCACACCATTTTGCCTATAAATATGAAATATAATCCCCGAATTTCCGGTCAAATGTTTTCTCTCCAAGGCTCTCAAGGATTCTAGGGTTCTTTATGTTAAATTCTCATTTCTTCATCAATATATTTCATTTGAAAAATCCCCCAATGTTATTTATGGATTTGATGAATATGGTTTTAAATAATTTGTCACGCCCCGAGCCTACATCTTGGGCTGGACTGACACTCGGTGATCATTGCTAGACTCGAGCGAACCCTTGACTTACACAACTCAGCGGAAGACTCAACTTAACTCAATATAGAATTGGAAAAGTTCTCGTAAAATAACTTTAAATACCGTCTTGGACAAATCAGCACTTAGGTCTCAAATATAGATTCTGAAATAGAGAGATACAATTGAACGACTAACTACTCATCTATGAAGTCTCTAAGCTGACTTAGATGAATGTTGGGATAAACCCCACAACATTCTATTGCACTAACTAGAAAGCAATAAAAGGATCCTATGGAATACAAGGCGGCTAACCATTGAATCTGGAGCTCAAACTCGATCAACGAAGCACTACGTGCTGATCCTGGTTACCTGCGTCTGCATCATAAGAAGATGCAGGCCAACTGACATCAGTATATTGAATTATTGAGTATGCGAGTCGAAATGCTAAAAGACAACTACTAAGCTTGAAAAGGAGTAATAATGAACTTACCTTGGCTTTGCTCAACTCAAGAAGTCATAACTCAATATAAAACAGTTAACACATATGCAATATAAGGAAAACTTGTAAAATAGTGAAAACTTAATTCATTAAATATAAAACAATAATAAACTCTACTTTACTTATATAAGGAAGTAATATAATTTTTGTGGGAGAGTCACTAACCGACAACTATCATTATAAGCCTAAGTGATGGTACAATGTATTACCCCACGTTGCAAGAGGACCTCTCTATACCTTGTCGTCGGTATAGAACCTGAACTACTATGTGGATCCACTAGTCTATGATAAAAGCACTAAGGAATCATCCAAAAAGTATGATCATTTATCTCTCTATGTTGGATACATGGTTTATGGATACTTGAGTTAATATGAACTCGCGTCACCATATTGGTGCTCAATACTACTCCCAAAATACTTAGGTCATATGTTTTTAAAATGACTTCTTATCTAGTTTGAGATAATTACTCAAACAAAGCTTCAAAAAGCTTTCTTGGAAATCATAGTTTGCTTTCTCTTGTACTAAACTAGGCATAGGATCTGTGGAAGTCCAGCTTCCTTTCTTTCTCAAAAATTTGAAAACATTTTGTTTAAACTCTTAGGGACTACTTAGTTCCCTTATAAATCTTGAGAAGTGAACTCAACTTGTTGCTCTTTGCTTAACTTGAAACTTAACTTTTAGGGAATATTTAGTTCCCTTATAGCTTTTGAGAAGTCAACTCAACTTTTTTACTATTTTCTCAACTCATTTCTTGAACCTTAAACAAAGTAAAATGTTGGTTTAAAACTCTTGAATGCTTTAGGAACTTACTTTGACTTGTTTTTTAAATTTTAGACTTGACTCTTAACTTCTTTGACTTTGATCTTAACTTCCATTGAATTAGATTATGGATTCAAGGATCATGATATCATGTTTATGGATGATTTCATGATATTTAGATGTACTTTAGAGTGTTGGAATCAACTAGGAATAATAGGTACATCACTTAGGAACTAGTACGAAAAGATGGGGGAGAAATGGGACCTCCAGGTGACCTTGGCGCTCTGAGAGGCGTAGGGCGCCAGAGCCTGACGGCAGAGGATTTCCTCAGGTACTCTCGCTGGCACGGTACGCCAGAGTGTTTCCTGTGGGGATCTGGTAGGAGTGGCACTCCAGGGCCTCTTAGGCGGATTTTCAGACTTTTCTTCTTCGATTTTCAACTCTAAACCTCCCAAACTTTCATGGATCTTCCTCCAAACACTTAAGATTACTATTATACTCAATAACCAATATTCTAGACTCGTAAAACAGCCGAATATCACGAATCAAAATTACTTAAGGTACACTACAACTCTACCAACAACGATTCAACAATTGTTCATCAAGAACTTCAGGATTAATTTTTCAATCAATACAAAACTTGCTGAATTAAAGATGTTGGTGTGTGGATGAACAACCCAACACAGAAAGATCTCACAAACCTTGATAGGTATCACCCCCAACGAATTCAACTAGAGAAACTTTAGCGTTCTTGACGAATTCTCAATCTTCCTCTTCTCTTCTCTTTTCTCCCAAGTCGTAAGCGTTCTCAACTTTTCTAAAACTGAATTAGGACTTGGTTTAACTCTAATAAACCCTAAAACGAATTAGTAAATGCTAGGGTGAAAAAACTACTTTTACTCTTACTAAAATCCGGATTGAACTTTCCTTTGCCATCCAACTTTGGGAAGGCATATATCCCTTATACGACATCGAAAATGGAAAATGTGCAAGCTTGGCCCTTTTGGAAATATATTACAAGGTCTTGCAACCATTTAACAATATCACCCTAACTCTTCCAGAGCAAGGATTAATGGTCGTTTGAAAATGACCAAAAACTCACAATGATATATTTGTGAATATGTTTATCGATAATATATTGATTTACTCAAGGAGTGACAATGAACATGTCGAGCATTTGAGGATTGTGTTGTAAATTATTAAGGACCATGAATTGTATGCTATGTATAGCAAATGTGAGTTTTGGTTAAGGTACATTTCTTTCCTTGTCCATATTTTCTTCGGTGAGGTATTCAAGTTGATCCTAAGAAGACCGAGGTGGTTATTAATTGGCCTATACCTTTGTCCAGTTTGGATATATAAACTTTCTTAGGTTTGGTCGATTATTATAAAACGTTCATGAAAGGTTTTCCCTCTAGTGCTTCATTTATGACGACATATACTCAAAAGAAAGTGAAATTTCTATGATTAGAAGCTTGTAAAAATAGTTTTCAAGAGTTGAAGGACAGACGTAGTTCGACCCCTATTTTGACTTTACCAGAAGGATTAAATGGTTTTATAGTTTATTCTAATGCTTCATAGATGGTTGTGTCTTGATGTAACATTAGAAATTCATTGCTTATGCTTCAAGGTAATGGAAAGTGCATGAAAGGTATTATCTGACTCATGATTTTGAGTTAGCGGTGATGGTGTTTTCTCTAAAAGTTCGAAGACACTTATGATGATAATGCAGATGATGATAATTTAGATGTGTTCACCGATCATGAGAGTTTAAAATATGTGTTCACTCAAAAAGAATTTTAATCTTCACTAAAGGAGGTGGTTTGAGTTATAACGAATTATGACATGAGTATCCTATATCATGCCAAAAAGGTGAATGATACAACAAATGCTCTTAGTTAGTTATCAATGGGTAGTGATGATCATGTTAAGGATGATAAGAAGGATTTAGTTCACGATGTTCATAGGTTGACCCAACTGGGCGTTCAATTGGTTGATTCTAATGAGTGCGTTGTCGTTGTTCATAATGGTGTGAAGTCATCTTTTATATCAGATGTGAAGGCTAAGAAAGATCTTGATTCAATTTTAGTTGACTTAAAGAAGATGGTTTCTAAGAAAGAGTTAAGGCTTACTCCTAAGGGGGAGATGGTGTTATTATACACAAATGGTCATTTATATGTCATAACATTGATCAGTTAATGAATAAAATTCAGATGGAAGCCCATAGTTCTCGGTATTTTTTTCCTGGGAGCCACCTAGATGTACTGTAACAACCTGTTTAGTCGGTTCGAGTAGTAGAATTATTTTTGATAAAAACTGACTGGGTCGACGGATCACTCGACGGACCGTCATGGTCACGACGGACCTTGATGGACTCTGTCGTCCCATACTTGTGAAATTTCTCTTTTGGCTCCCTTCACTACCCTCGACGGCAAGTATGACAAACCGTCATAGGCACAACGGTCCCTCGAGCGTCTCCGTTCCAAATTACTTCAACTCTTGGAATCTGGGTACGGGATCAATTCTCTGAACTTTGTGATGGACCTGCAGGACGGACCGTCATAGATACGATGGACCGTCACAAGTTGCGTAACCTCACTACTGAATTTAACTCTCTGAACTTTGTGACGGACCTGCAGGACGGACCGTGATAGATACGACGGACCGTCACAAGTTGCGTAACTCCACCCTGGGTCGGACTTCCGCTAAAATTTAAATGGGTGTTTTGGACTATTCATGATTATAATTATGAAATTAGTGGGGTAAGTTTAATTTTTTTTTTTAGTTGAATGACCCTTGAGGTGGGTCAGGGGCTTAGCAACAACCCCAAGCCTTAACATTTCATAAAATCAAAGATTACAAGAAGGGGGACATAGACCTTACCTTCTATGATTTGGTAGGTATGTAATTGAATTATCTTAAAGATTAGTCAATTCAACCTTATACAAAATGATGCACATCTAAAGAAAAATAATACCTAGAGAGGACTCCTCTCTTAATACATTTTCTAAGAAAGCATAAACTAGGAGACTCTCCCTTTACAAGAGTGATAAAAAAGATAAACCTATTCTATTAACTATAATGGTCAATGAATAAGTTTGATATACATTTTCTTTGCCAATCCTATGTAAAATTGAAATGATTGCTTAAGGAGGGTGTTTGATTCTATTTACTTTCCTTCTTCTAAAGTTTTGAATGCCCATCTTGTCCAATATGTAGCTTCCTCTAATTGTTCCTTTTAATTGTCTTGTGGTGTAGAAATGTTGAGGAATTTCGATGTTGTGAATCCATTTGGCTAGCAAATCTGCTGTGCTGTTTGCTTCTCTGTATATGTGTTGACATTGAAAGTGATGTAATTTCTTGGTGATTTGTTGAACATGTGTTGTTGACATCTCCAAGGAATTTGGATTGTGTTGCTAATCCATTTTGACAGCAATTCTGAATCAACCTCCAATACAATGTGTTTGTATCCATGTTGTTCACACCACTCAAGCCCATATACTGCTGCTTTTAGTTCTGCAATATTGTTAGTACCAAAACCAAAAGGTGAAACAAATGCAAATATTATACCACCTTGATGATCCCTTAGGATTCCACCCCTCCAATCTTACCAGTTTCTTGTAAACAACTACCATCTGTATGAGTTTGTATCTGCCTAGTGTTGGTTTGATCCAGCTTAACCATAATGATCTTATATTGTTGTTGACATTGATCTATGAAATGATCAAATGGCCCCAACTATATGCCATGGTATGTTAGGATACTCCAGTTTATAATCTGCATGGTATCTTTAAAAATACCATATTGAACTCTGTATATGCTAGATTGCTTCCCTCCATATTTGACAACACACCTATTTTTCCATAAATTCCAACAAATAATGTTAGGTAAAGTATGAATAAGTAATTTGTGTACCTCATTGTTTGTTTGCAGATTCCTCCAATATAATAGGGAAATAAATAGTGGGTTACTTTTATCATAATGTATTATATGATAATTAGGGTAAAAGAAAAAGAATCTGCAGAAGAAAAATAAAAAAAAAGAACAGAAAGGGAGAAACGAGCGAGAGAGCGTGAAACGAAAGAATGAGGTAGACGACTTGGACTTCAGATTGAAAAGATTCATAGACACTGAGGAAGGCAAAGGCATTGGAGAGGTAGATTGCTTGGTTTCGGTTCTTCGGTGGAGATAGGTTATGGTTTAATTCTATGTGATAGATAAACTCTAAATAGCGATCGATATGTATTGGGTGGTATTGTAAAGTCTTCTATGTACCTGATTGTGTGATTGTATGTTTTGATTGTGTAGTTGTGGTTGGTTAGAATGATGAGATTGTTGAACCTTCAATCTTAAATCCTCTCTATTAAGATGACGCCTTGACATAAAGAAGACTTGATGAAATAAAATAATGAGATAAATGGATCGGAGTGTCACGTTCCGACACGGTAATATTGGATCGGAGTGTCACGTTCCGACACGTATTAAGGGATCGGAGTGTCACGTTCCGACACGGTATATGGGATCGGAGTGTCACGTTCCGACACGATAATGATAAAGAGAAGGAATCTTGAATTATGTTAATATACTCAAATTCGAAGAACCTATTTCCCAAATGAGTATGGTGTGGAGGCTTGAGTCCTCATAGGTGTGCTTGGTGTTGTTGCCAATGGTTCTTGTACTTGTTTCTTGTCACTTGTTAAGTATTGTGGTTGATTTTATATTATTATTCAGTATATATTGCTTTCTATTTTGAGTTGGCCGATGATACCTACTCAGTACGTGTTCTTTGTACTGACCCCTACTTGTATTTTTCTTCTTTGTTATTTGTGGAGTGCAACAAGCGTGCCATCGACTTCGACTCGTCCTCAATTCTAGCCAGTCTTCAGCACATCAGAGTTCAGGGTGAGCTATTATTCCTAGCTCGTGCTGGATTCTATCCTTCACGTCTTGATGTCTTGAATTTCGGACATGGACCATCTTGTTACTTACTTTGGTTTTCTTAAATACTCTTAGATTTAGTAATTTGAGGGTAGATGTTCTTGATGTGATGACTTCCAGATTTTGGGAATGATAAGTGTTAAACGTTAGAAGTTTATTTACTTGGTTACATTAATAAGTTTTGGAGCTTCCGCATTATTTTTGTTAATTATAGTTGAATTATTGGTAAATGTTTGTGTTTAAATTTGTTGGTTCGCTCACCTAGTAGGCTAAGGGTGGGTGCTACTCACTATTCGTTTTGGGTCGTGACATGTACAGTGATTTGCGGGAAGCTTATTGGTGAAATGGAATGAATAAGGATATTGCCGAATTTGTGGCTAAATGTATGGATTTTCAACAAATTAAAGTTTAGCATCAGAAACTAGATAGTTTGGCTCAGTACATCAGTATTCCTGCATGGAAGTTAGAACTTTTGAGTATGGACTTCATTACTGGTTTACCTCACACTCATCAATAGTTTGATTTGATTTAGATCATAGTGGACCGAATGATGAAATTGACTTACTTTTCTCCAGTTAAGACTTCATTCTCACCGGAGGATTATGCCAAGTTTTGTATTCAAGAGATTGTAAGGTTGCATGGAGTGCCTTTGTGCATTATATTTGATCAAGGTACTTAGGTTACATCTAAGTATTGGAAGTCATTCAAAAACCGTCTTGGTACTCAAGTGAATTTTAGCACGAATTTCACCTTCAGACAGATGGACAAGCCAAGTGTACCATTAAGAATTTGGAAGATATTTTGAGAGCATGCATGATATATTTAAAGGGTGATTGATATGAATATTTTCCTTGTATTGAGTTTGGTTATAATAATAACTCTCATTCTAGCATTGGGATGACACCGTTTGAGGCTCTTTATGGTAGGAGGTGTAAGTATCCTATTGCTGGTTTGAAGTTGGTGAGGTTCATTTGACAAGGCCTGAATAGGCTCACGAGGCTATAAAAAAGTTTGACTTATTCATGATAGGTTGAAAACGGCTCAAAACCGACAAAAGTCGTATTTCAATGTTAGAAGAAGAAAACTAGAATTCTATGTTGATTATTGGGTCTAACTGAAAATTTCATCCATGAAGGGTGTCATGAGATTCAGAAAAAAAAAATCTTAGTCCTCATTATGTGTGTCCATATCAAATTTTGAGGTATATTGGCAAAGTTTCTTATGACCTTGAGTGGCCTAACAATTTTAGCAATGCTACATATGGTATTCCATTTATATTTGTTAAAAAAGTATTTTGGGGATCTGACGTCCATTGTACCCTTGGAAGGTTTGGGAATTAAAGAGAACCTTTTTTTATGGAGCGGCTCCGATTGAGAGTTTAGACGGTCACGTCCAGAAGTTCAGAAATAAGGAAGTTGCTTATGCAAAGAATCTTTGGAGGAATCAATTAGTTAAGAGTGCTTCTTGAAAATCCGAAACCGATTTGATGTCAAGATATCCCAATTTTTTCCTACGCTTCTACTCTTGTCGCTACCCGAGTCTACACCCTAAACGTGGCCGACACTCAAGAACCATTGATGGTCCCCTAGCGAACCCTCATCATGGCTAACTACAAACGGAATACTAACTTTAAGTATGAAAAAGCTTAAAACTAAATTAAGTTTCATGAAACTGAAATACAAAATTTAACTCAAATGAAAAACTCTGAATAATTGTCACAATCGGGGAGCACCCCCTAGAAGTAACCAGTATCGTCGACTTTTCGGCGGTCTTGGACAAGCCTCTTACATTCATTCATCGCATTTTCATAGAATTTTAGAAGAGAATGTAAAACTTTTCATAGCATAACATAATGCTAAAACATCACTTCATTTATAAAATCATAAATACATAGTTATGACACTATGTCTCGTTTTCCATCTTAGACTCAACATCAATAAAATATAATAGGGACGCGACCCCTAACAACATAAAAGAATAATCTATACGATTACATGAACTTAAATAACATCTTGATATGAAGGCCCTTGAATCTTAAGGACACACTTGAACTTGGAAATAGCTATTTAAGCTCCTCATTCTAGGATAGATCCCTTAGCCATCACCACCTACATTTTGTGCAAAAAGATGAAGAAGAATGATATTGGTACAAGAATGCTCTAAGTATCATAACCATGCAAAAACATGATTTAAATTAGACATTTAGTTAGAAACCATGCATCATGTCTTTATAGATAAACCTCATAAACATTTGATTTAGTAAGCACAATATAGTTCACGCACATTATATTAGACATGGATATCATTCACAACAACACATAAAACCATTTATCACATTTAAGACACATTCAATATATCCAATGCATTACCTTTCCTTTTTATTTTAACTCCTTTACCTCAAGCAACCCTTAACTAATACTTAGTGCATTGCATGAATATTGTCCCATTCAACCATCCATACCAAAGTATCACCTTAAGGTCACCAAGGGTGAACAATTTAAGCACAGAACTTCATAAGGACATAGTATATCATGAAACATAAATTTCACAGAAGAACCATCACCTAAGGCAACCCCAAGTCATACTAGTGCAATGTGCAAATAGCATCCCATAATACTATTCCCACCAAGTATACCTATGAAGTCACCCTAGACTTGGGCACATCATATTCAATAAGGTACTATACATGCATTTAACCTTAGACATGCTTCATAAACCTCATATAAGAACTCATGCAATTATAACAACATAGTCATAACCCATTTTGTCTTTAGGAACACTTCAAGACAACATGCAATTCAATACTACAATGTTATCATAATGAACCAATAGTTAACATCACATATTTAGAATTCATTTCATCAATACATTACCATAAGACCTTACTCATAATCCCAATCTAAGTCTACTAGGGTAATGTATATGTGAATCCCCATAACCTCACACATACCAAGTAAACCAATCAAGGAGGTTACAAGCATTTCCACTTTACCTCATACATTGTCATGACAAGTATAGGCAATAACATGCATTCTAAGTGAGACTATCATCATGCAGTCAATAAGACCAATACTATGCATCTCATTATAACAAGTATCTTAACACCATAATGTCATGCATAAGATACATATACATATACATATAGAACTCATTCCTAGAATTTCCTTCAAGAGCTTTTTGTGCAATGTATAGATAAAGTCTCATTCCCTCACCTACACTAAGCAACATCCATTAGGTATTCCTAGTTAGGGTTCATCATCTTACTTCCATTGTTCATTTTACATTCGGGAAACTTTGCCTTAAACGACATAAGACCATGTGAGCTAAACATAAAATCCAGTGTCATCCTCTCACAGCGAAACAGGGGCACATAGTTAAGTAACTAGGAGGTTGTTACTACAAACCCTCTTTATGATAACTAGCATTTTAGTTTCAACCTCATTAGAACATCGGGTGAACCTCCCTTCCTTTGTGAAGGAAAACTTCTCATTGTCAAGTTCACTCGGTAATAAGCTAAATTCTCTTTTTGAAAAATCTTTAGTCTTTATTAAATATTTGTTCATAAGATAGGCCTTAGAAGATTAACCCCCTATATAACATATACATAGATCATAGGTTATTGATGATAATGTCCTTTCATCAAAACCAACATCATGTGAGAATATCCTATCACATAGTCATAACATAGTCTAGTATAGAGTACTATTGTGGAAACCTTCAAGATACTCTCCTTCACTAGATTATTATTAACACGCTTCATTCATATATTCATACGTGTGTATGTGTACATATATAAGAAAGCCTTTCACATAAACACCTTTAGACAACACATGATCATGCTTCATTAGTCATATACTTTACATGCATAATAATAGATAAAGGTGCATATGAGAATCATCCTTTTAGTTGACACCATGAACATATCATACTTGTAGGTATGAATAAGAGGTGTGTGTGTACATATTGGTAATCACGATCATATAAGAGCAAATACCTAGTCATTTAGAAAACCATCCTCCAAAAGATCACAACACATATACAATATCCCTCAAGTCATGAACAACTCATATATAGATCATTAGGGGCTATAGACCACACACCCACATTACATCATAGGAGACAAGAGCACATTCAACATTGAATAGATGACTCTTAACATGTATGAGATCACACATTCATATAGGATTATATAAGTAGGGGTCATTTTATAATAGTACTTATCACAATCAAGCATGTAGACCATACATTACAGTAACATGATCTTTCACATTATATTATCAATACACCTAGTCATGATACTAGAATCGAAGACTACACAAAACCTTCATAATCAT
Source organism: Solanum corneliomulleri (assembly GCA_027704805.1). Taxonomy (NCBI): domain Eukaryota; kingdom Viridiplantae; phylum Streptophyta; class Magnoliopsida; order Solanales; family Solanaceae; genus Solanum; species Solanum corneliomulleri. The sequence continues at coordinate 113,114 of JAKWIY010002676.1, read as the reverse complement.
GATAATCATCATATTAATTCAATTTAAATATATTGCCTTCAAGTCCATGATCAAAACATGCATAGATAGACAAGAATGTAGACACCACCATTATAAGTGGACCATACCATACAACATCAATTTCAAGACGATAAACTAGGAATTAGGTAAACTTGCCAATTCTTCAAACCATGATCATCATAGACCAATTATGAAAAATTCATAAACTATTGATACACACAGGAATAGTATTAAAAAATACATCACAACCTATTCACAATTCAATCAACATCCAATCAAGATCACAAAACCCACATTATAGACTAAATTGAGAGATTACGGAGATAATGGTTTGTTCAATAAATTACATAGGAAATCATCATAAAAATAGTAATTAAACATTTATTCATCATTATAATGACTTAGAAAATCATTTTACAAGGAACCATTCTTAGATTGAAAATCGAGAAATTTGATCGTGGAAACTCTTAGAAAAATCTTTGATAGAATTCCTTAGATGAAAGGTTATCCAAGGATCAAGGGTTACTATACCTTATTGATTTAATACCCATTAAATTGGATAAAAATCAATGGAAAATTCATCTTCTAGATTGAGCTTGAGTTTGCCTCCAATGAAGTTTTTAGGAAATTTTGGAAGAGAAAAGAGTTTTGAATGTTTGATTTCTCATTGGGTATTTGAGTTTTGACTTGGGAATGGGGGTAAATATGACTTAAAAACCGTTTATAAGCAACCCCCAAAGTACCAAAATACCTCCACATTAATTGGACCTTTTTATTTAAGTCAAACGTAACTTTCATTTTCAGAATTTTCATCGGGATAAATCCCGCGTCGCGGAGCTGTTTCTACAAGATTTTTGAAAATATTTTTTGGGACAGTAGGTTCGTCTATGTATACGCAACTCGGAACAACTTTTTGGTCTTTGGAGAAGCAGGTCCGTGAAGCGGACTAGTGCCCTAAACTCACTGAACACAGGCTGCCAAGGCAACCTCTTGTCCAATCATTTAGGTCCTCCTCGAGGACCCTTGGGGTGGTCCTTGGAGTCGTTCCCAAACGTTTTGACCCTAAACATGTCGCTATAGGTGTTAGGGTCATACCCACTGTTTTTATAAACCAAACAACACATAAAAACAAGGCAAGCATATAAGGACACACTAGCACACAAAAGACTAGCTTCCGCACGTCTTGGTTGTGCTTTGACGTTTGACCTCAAACCTCTTCGAACTAATTATTACAATCTTTTCCTCACCTTATAATCAAGTTATTAACTCATAAAACCCATGTGGTGCTCTAGTTCATCCTACGTCAAATTGAGGGTCCTAACAAGATCCCTTACTTGGGAACACTGATCCTCGAATTACATGACACTTTTAAGAACTCAATGACCCATTTAGAAGCTCAAAACATTCAACATTAATAAAACATAATAGTCAATGCACCAAAATTTCAAGGAACACCAACTTCATATCACTATGTATTCAATGCAACACAAGCCAGTAAAAACTTTATTCACCAATTCATAATGCATAATGATGCACATAAACATTTCTCATGTTCATAGGAGGAACACCCTTGTCCTACTCATGACATGATATTTACTTTTCATTTTACCAGAAGGCTCAATATGTAATAACCTTTAAGTCACACATAAACATGTTCATATGATCACTCAAGAGTCAAATAAGTAACTCATAGTAAATGAACATAGATCATTAGTATTGTAGATCAACAAAATCTTTATCATTTAAACCTAATACCATCAAGGACATACATATCATTACAATGTTTAGTTATGCTCAAGGAGAAATTTCCTTCTCCTTAACATACTCACAAGTCATCATGAAGTTCATATACAAGCATTTCACAAAGGTGAATTCATTTTAAGGAGAATTTCTCGACTTCTAACCAAGTCATGCTCATAGTCCCTTCCTTATGAAGTCAAAATGGTAGTTCACACCAAACACATCACAATATTAGGAAGTTACTTCACAAAATTTCAATTTCTTGCATAACACCAGCTTTCATGAACATGCATCATTTAGGGAAATTATTACAATTCATAGGAACACATTAATAATATTGGCTAGTCACACCATCACTTCTCAAGAGTGAGTCTGTATTAACACTTCCCAAATCAGAAAGTTACACATTTTTAAAGAGACCCATCTTTTCTTATGTAAAGAGAACTCAACACCTCCTTATGGGGCCAAGATATCCTCACATCAAAAGTGTTATCAAGCATTTTTATTAAACCATCTCATGAAGTCAAATGCACATTTATCATATTAAGATTCGCAACAACATGAGAAACATGCAATTTATCAAAAAATCCCTTTTCATGCAATAAGAATCCTCAAAACATTCACAACATGGTGTCATCTAATTACATGCATGACATATGGAGAACATGCAACTTATACTCATATGCAAGACTCCATAACATGAACAAGCTACTATTAACTCTTTGGTTTCAAGCTTGAGTCAGAATAGAAGGAAAAGATAGGGATATCAACAACCCTACTACTCATCTCATCATCTCCCACTTATGGTAAGCCCATCAAAGAGAAACTCATCTCATCCAAGAGAACTTGGACTTTCCAATCCTTCTAGTCTATCACAACATCCCCCCTTGGGATCAAGCTTATGCAAACCCTTCTTAACATCACCTCATTCCACTCTCAAGGAGGAACCCTTTTCTACTAACTTTTCACTCACACTCCACTAGGTGGGGATTTCAAGATATTACAATTGAGTATCTAAGTCACTCCACTTTATATTCATCGCTCAAAGTGATTCTCAACATGGAGAAGTTCAAGGAAGCTCAAAGTGAGAACATTAAGGGTGCTCAAAACCTTACCATCTAGGCACATTATCCCCTAATTGGGGGTAATTATGATCAAATATTCATTACATCATGCCCTGAAACACCAAGATCAAGAAAATTCAAGACCAAATCTACATACGCGTCACATAAGAAGGTTTGACACCATTGAGGGTTTCAACTCCTACCCTCATTAAATGAAGCTTACCAATTCAATATCAATAGGTACTACTCAAGCACCAGTATTTCTCCAAGCCCATCACCTAAAGAAAACTAATAAAAATGAAGTTAGGTCATACGACCCAACCACACGATGCCTTAGCTACTTCATGACTACCAAGGGTAACTCCATATTTCATCACATTCTACCCCCCCAAGTCATAACAAGGTAAGTAGTTCTGGATTTAAGCCGACAAGATTCATCACCTTAGGTAGTTCATCTATAGCCTTTTGAGAATTCCCTCTCCAACTTATGACTATAGAAATCCCGGATGTTAACAAAACATTTCACATATGTTGGGACTCTTACGATCCACTACCACTTTTCTAGAGACTTAGGGTAACCACCCTCTCTAGGTAAATTCTTTGGGAAACTTAGAAGAGATTTGGCCATAGAAGCCTCAATGTTTCCTTCTAATACTAGAGCAAGATAACTTCTAGACCATTTCAACCCATATCATCACTTCTGATGGAACCTTCCAACCAACCATGCCTATGTATCATCGAAGCACTTTCCTCAAATGACAATACTTAAGATCAAACTTAAAAGACAACTAACGTCTTTAAAGTAGGTCACCATCAATTCTCTTATTCTCCCTATAATTTAAGCGGTACATACATCCCTCTAAGTCAACGTTAGAGAAAAACATAATCCCAACTTATGGAATAAAATCCCATCTTCCTTTTTCCATATTTACTTAGGATAGGTTCACATGGGAACTAATCAATTAGTCAAACAAATTCTCCCATTAACTAGCATACTTCACAATTACCTTGCAAGGTAAACACACTATCTTCCATGCTTAAGAGTAAGCCTATACAAAAGACTCTAGTCCACACAAGGACAACTATAAAGCATTACTCATATAAAAAGGGCAACATTAATCATTCACTATTTACCACATTTCTCCAAACTTTTCAAGCCTATATCATAACATCATACTATCATTGCACACAACCATAAAGTAACCCATCATCCCAAGAGGACTTCATTTAGCCATAACGATTCTTAAAATGCTAGATCTACATCAAAACACAACTTCTCAATATAATGCCTCAAATATCATAGGTCACATATAGCCATACCAAATCCACCTTTCACATATACCACCTAGTCACAAAACCATAATAAGCATCAAAACTCACCTTTTCCTCCCTCAAGCCTTAAGGCATCATCCTTTCCAAGCAATCATATCCAAAAGACCACCAGACTAGGGAACATAAGAGAGAGATAATATAGATTTAAGCTCTATGGTATGACACAAGAGTAGTGAAGAAAGTGAAACTTCTATCATCCTATAACCTCTCACACATATATATGTAGCGACACACACCGATGAGTAAGACTCTAATAGACGAGGCATTATGAGACTTTGAAACCTAAGACCATTTTTATAACCTCGTGTTCTCACATCAAGCTTGTCACGACCGGGGAGCACCCCCTAGAAGTAACCAACATCGTTGATCTGTCGGAGGTCTTAGGCAACCTTTTAGCATTCATTCATCGCAGTGTCATAAAATTTTAGCATAAAATTTAAAACTTTTTATAGCATAACATAATTCTAAAACATCACTTCATTTATAAAATCAGAAGCACGTAGTTATGTCATTTAGTCTCGTTTTCCCATCTTAGACTCAACATCAAAAGAATAAAATAAGGACACGACCCTTAACAACATAAAATAATAATCTATACTATTACATGAACTTAAATAACATCTTGAAATAAGGCCCTTGAATCATTAAGGACACACTTGAACTTGAGAATAACTATCCAAGCTCTTCATTCTAGGAAATATCCTCTAGCCATCACATCCTACACTTTGTGTAATAAGGTGAAGAAGAATGGTATTAGTACAAGAATGTATTAAGTATGATAATCATGCAAAAACATTATTTAATGAGGTTATTTAGTTATAAACCATGCATTATGTATTTTCATAGAAACATCATAAACATATGATTCAATAAGCACAATATAGTTCACGTACATTATATTAGACATGGATATCATTCACAAAAACATATAAAGTCATTTATTGTTGCCAATCTGTGTTATAAAATCAGAAATTACTGGTTCTAATAAATTATTCAAAAACACGAAGTAACTGAGAATTTTTATAACCAGTAAATAAGATGAACAGAAATTTATTTGTAAAAATAATTTAATCTGTAAAAACGTACCAGAATCTGGAATACTCTTATTGAAAAATTAGGCAAAAAATCAAGTCCACAGAATTCACAGTGTCCCCTTAAGGAAATTATTCCCCTCTAGTATCCGAGGTTTGATTTGGAATATAACCTCCCAGGGTAAAATGATTTAATCAGTAGAGTATAGATACCAAAAACTCTACTGTCAGCGAATCAATCCACAGCAGGGAAGTACACGAAAAGAAATGTTGTTTTTAAGAAGAAGGAAGATCAGAAAATTCGTTATTCATATTCTGAAGACTGAATGGTATTTATAGGCAAGAAGAATATATTCGGAAAGGTTGCAACCCTTTTAGAATTAACACGACCATTAATGAAAGGTTGCAAACTTTTAAATGGTATTGACTGTTCCTGAAAGTTGCAACCTTTCAGAACAGTCATGGCGGGAGGGAATTTTAAATATAATGGAAAAACGGGTCACGCGCGCGGATCCGGGTCGGGTTGGGTTAACTAAAAAGTTGAAAACATTTCGGTTAAATTAATTCTGTATCAACTAATTTATTGAAAATAATTTTTGGCCATTAAATTAATTAATAAATAATTAAAATAAATTTGTCCAAAAAATTATCTCTCGATCGATCATTTGCCAAAGCCAAAGCCGAAGCCGAAGCCGAAGCGAGCGACGACGACGCGGCGCGAGGGGGGTCCCTCTTTCCAACCCTTTTAACAATTAATAGGAGTGTTTATTTATTTAAACTCTAATATTTTCCTTTCCATTACCGATGAGGGACTATTGCCTTTTTCAATAAAGCATTAGAGGACTTTTCAAGTTCCCACCTTTCAAGTTCTAAACTTTCAAATTCCTCTCTTCCCTCTATTTCCCATCAATTCTTGCTACATACCCAACAATCCCCCACATTGATGGGGAATAGTTATAACATAGGAATGCACGGACAATTGTGTACTTTATAAGCAAGGATTAATTGCATCTGGATAAGTAGGTTTCCCCTTGGACTTTCCGTAGTGAACATATGCGGATATACTCGGTCAATCGGTAGATGTGATATCTTTGAACCATCGAACTTTGGTGTATACCTAGACAACCATATGTCACACAATTAACCCTTTACTGTTTATGATTCTGACGGTTGTGTTCGTTTCAGCCATGAAACACCTCCTGGTTTCATGAGTGTAGAGAATAGGCTTTTGACATAAATTCTCTTTGAAGCGGCTTCCACTTCACACTCACATAGGTGATTTCTAACTGTGTCATCTCGTAGATACACTATTTGGTGAAATCTACCAAACTTAGCAAATCATTAAAAACTTTAAGCTTTATTACCTCATTAACAAGCCTTAAAGTCTTAAATTTTCCTGAACATTGTCTTATCATGAGAATGGATTGAGTTATTTGACAATGTCGAACCGTCAGCCACAACTTTGTTTTTCTCCTTGAATATAGCTCTTGGGATCTCCAGTCTGCTAGATAGAGTTACCGTCATGCTGACTGTCCTAAGCCGTTAAACCATTCCTTAGATGATCTTTCAAACTGCCTCTCTCACTAGGCCTTTCGTTAGTGGATCTGACAGATTATCGCTTGACTTACATAGTCAATTGTGATAATTCCACTAGAGAGCAGTTGTCTTATGGTGTTATGTCTACGTCGATTATGACGAGACTTCCCGTTGTACATAACTCTCCCTGCCTACCTATTGCTGCTTGGACTATCGCAATGTATGCAAATTGGTCCGACAGGTTTGGGCCAGAATGGAATATCCTCTAGGAAATTCCGGAGCCATTCTGCTTCTTCACCAGCCTTATCCAAAGCAATGAATTCAGATTCCATTGTGGAGCGAGCAATACATGTCTGTTTGGAGGATTTCCAAGGGACAGCTCCTCCACCAAGTATGAAACATAAACCACTCGTGGATTTTACATCATTTGACCCGGTGATCCAATTTGCATCACTATATCCTTCAATCACAGCAGGATATTTATTATAATGCAAAGCATAATGTTGTGTCCATTTTAAATAACCCAACACACGTTTCATAGCCATCCAGTGAGTTTGATTCGGTTACTAGTGTACCGACTCAGTTTACTAAATAGAACATGCTATATCTGGTCGTGTGCAATTCATAATATACATCAAACTTCCCAACACTCTGGCATATTCCAATTGAGAGTCACTTTGACCTTCATTCTTTTTAAATGTACAACTTAAATCGATTGGAGTTTTGACTACATTGAAATTCAAGTAATTGAACTTATCTAATACTTTTTCAATATAATGAGATTGAGATAATGCTAGTCCCTGGGGAGTTTTGATAATCCTGACCCCTAAGATCAAATCAGCAACTCCTAAGTCTTTCATATCGAACTTGTTGGACAACATGCACTTAGAGAGCATTTATATCATCAATTTCTTTACTCATTATTAACATGTCATTCAACAACAAACAAACAATGACTTCATGATTCATAACATTTTTGATGTAAACACATTATCACATTCGTTAATCTTGAATCCATTTGCCACATTACTTGATCAATTTAGCATGCCATGTTTGGGTGCTTGCTTGAGTCCATAAAGTGACTTCACAAGTCTGCACACTTTTTTTCTTTACCAGGAACTATAAACCCTTCAGGTTGTTCCATGTAAATTTCTTCCTCTAACTCTCCATTTAAGAAGACTGTCTTTACATCCATTGGTGGATTTTAAGATCATGCACTGCTGCAAGTGCTATTAACATCCTAATTGATGTTATCTTGTTACTGGAGAATATGTGTCAAAGTAGTCCAGACCTCCTTTTGTCTGTACCCTTTGACCACCAGTCTAGCCTTATATTTGTCAAATAGTCCCATCAGGTTTCATTTTCCTTTTTTAAAGATCCATTTTGATCCTAAAGGTTTGTTCCTGGAGGAAGATCAGTCAATTCCCAAGTGTGATTGCTTAAAATTGATTCAATCTCACTATTGACTGCTTCTTTCCAATAAGTTGACTCTGACGAAGAATAGCTGCTTTAAATGTTTGAGGCTCATTTTCAAGCAATAGTGCTACAAAATCTGGTCCGAAAGAAACAGATTTTCGTTGTCGAGTACTTCGCCTAGGTTCCTCACTAGTTAGAATATTTTCCATTGATCCTCTCGTGGTCGTTTAGATCTTTCACTTGTTGACTCATTTCAGTTTTATACGGATAAATGTTTTCAAAAAACTCTGCATTATCTGATTCAATTATTCGTATTAACATGAATCTCAGGATTATCAGATTTGTGAACGAAAAATCGACAGGCTTTACTATTCACAGCATATCCAATAAAGACACAATTTATTGTTTTGGGTCCAATTTAACCCTCTTAGGTAAAGGAACCTCTACTTGGCTAAACACCCCCACACTTTTTAAAATATTTCAAGTTGGGTTTTCTTCCTTTCCACAACTCATATGGAATTGATTTTGTTTTTCGATGGGGTACTCTATTGAGTATTTTATTAGCTGTAAGAATGGCTTCCCCCAAAGATTTCGCGGTGAACCAGAATTGATCATTAAGGCATTCATCATTTCCTTTAATGTTCTGTTCTTCCGTTTCTGCCAAACCATTTGACTGTGGTGTATAAGGTGCAGTAGTTTGATGAATAATACCATATTCCCAAACATATCTCTGCAAAAGGAGATTCATATTCTCCCAGCCCTATCACTCCGAATCATTTTTATCTTTAGATTCAATTGGTTTTCTACTTCATGTTTGTATTGCTTAAATGCATCAATTGCTTCATCCTTACTGTTAAGCAAGTAGTAATATAACATAACAAAATCGAGTGCAGTATCAAAAAAGTTTAAAGTATTTTTTCCACCACGAGATGGTGTGACTTATATCGCATATATATTGTGTGAATTAAGTCTAAAGTTTTAGAATTTCTTTCAACAGACTTGTAAGGAGTTTAACAAACTTACTTTCCACACCAAAATTTCACATTCGACTTATCGCATTTAAAATCAGGCAATAACTTCTAAATTAACCAATTTTCGCAAGGCTTTGTAATTTACATGTCCCAAACAGGCATTGCCATAAATCACTTAACTCCAATAAGTAAACAGAAGCAGAATTTTTATTGATACTGTCAATAACCATTACATTTAGTTTGAAAAGACCCTCATTGAGATAGCCCTTTCCTATGAACATTTCATTCTTACTTATTACAGCTTTATCACTAACTAGGACACACTTAAACCCGTTCTTAACGAGTAGTGCAACAGAAACTAAATTCTTCTAATAGTAGGGACATGCAGAAACATGTTTAAAGTCAACACTTCGCCGGATGTCATTTTCAACATTACTTTGCCAGTTCCTGCAATCCTTGCTGTTGCTGTGTTTCCACATGAATAAATTCATCGTAGTCAGCAGGAGTGTATGTTGCAAAGGCTTCTTTTGCAGAGCAAATATGTCTAGTGGCACCTGAGTCGAGAAACCACTCCTTGGGATTTCCAACTAAGTTACACTCCGATATCATTGCACACAAGTCATCTGCATCTTCCATTTTTTCCACGATGTTTGCTTGATTTTTGCCTTTGCCTTTGTTTTTGTCCTTTCTTGGAGCATGACAATCAGAAGATCTATGACCAGCCTTGCCACAATTATAAGAGTTGCCTTTGAAGAATTTTTCTTTGGCCTGTTCTGACTTTTGCCCGTTGGACTTCTTTCTCTTTTGTCTTTGGTAGGAGCTTCTTCAACAATATTAACTCCAATGATTGTTGAACTCTTACGCGACTTCTTTTCGGCATTTCTGTATCTTCCTCAATCTTGAGCCGAATCACAAGATCTTCAGCTTCATTTCTTTATGCTTGTGCTTTAGATAATTCTTGAAATCATTCCACGAAGGAGGCAACTTCTCGATCATTGCAGCCACTGAAAAGCTTCATTTACTACCATATCTTCAGCAATCAGATCATGGAGAATAAGTTGAAGTTCTGCACTTGTGATCCAACAGTTTTACTATCTGTTATTATAGTCTAAAAACTTTGCGACCACAAACTTTTTCAAGCATGCATCTTCTGTCTTATATTTCTTCTCAAGGGCATTCCACAATCTTTTGAAGTTGTTATTGCACTATAGAAATTATAAGTCATCCTCTAAAGCACTCAAAATGTAAACCTTTACATAGGAAGTCTGACTGTTTCCATGCTTCAACAATCATAAATTTTTCCTGTCTGGCATATCATCAGCAGGAACTGGAGTATTCTTCATTTGTAAATTTCTGCAGACCAAGAGTGGTAAGCCAGAAAAATACTCGTTGCTGCCATCCTTTAAAATTCACACCTGTGAATTAAACCCGGTTTCTCTGCTTGTGATACAAGAGGTCGGGTTGGTGCAGCAACAGCCACTGTAACACCAGTGTTTTCCATTTCTGATAAACAAAATTGATACAATATAAGTAAGCAATAAAAATATAATTGCAGACTTAAAGGAGTATAAAATCACAAAGATTTTTGTCTCCACCAGAAACACAGTTTTAATAATTTCCTTAAGATTGTTGCCAATCTGTGTTATAAAATCAGAAATTACTGGTTCTAATAAATTATTTAGAAACACGAAGTAACTGAGAATTTTTATAACCAGTAAATAAGATGAACAGAATTTATTGTAAAAAATAATTTAATCTGTAAAAACGTACCAGAATCTGGAATACTCTTATTGAAAAATTAGGGAAAAAAAAATAAGCCACAGAATCACAGTGTCCCCTTAAGGAAATTATTCCCCTCTAGTATCCGAGGTTTGATTTGGAATATAACCTCCCAGGGTAAAATGATTTTAATCAGTAGAGTATAGATACACAAAAACTCTACTGTTAGCGAATCAATCCACAGCAGGAAAGTACACGAAGAAATATGTGGTTTTTAAGAAGAAGGAAGATCAGAAAATTCGTTATTCATATTCTGAAGACTGAATGGTATTTATAGGCAAGAAGAATATATTCTGAAAGGTTGCAACCCTTTCAGAATTAACAAACCATTAATGAAAGGTTGCAAACTTTCAAATGGTATTGACTGTTCCTGAAAGTTGCAACCTTTCAGAACAGTCATGGCGGGAATTTTAAATATACATGGAAAAAGGGTCACGCGCGCGGATCTGGGTCGGGTCGGGTTAACTAAAAAGTTGAAAACATTTCGGTTAAATTCTGTTATCAACTAATTTATTGAAAATAATTTTTGGCCATTTAAATTAATTAATAAATAATTAAAATAAATTTTGTCCAAAAATTTATCTCTCGATCGATCATTTGCCAAAGCCAAAGCCAAAGCCAAAGCCAAAGCCAAAGCCAAAGTGAGCGACGACGACGACGGCGCGAGGGGGGTCCCTCTTTCCAACCCTTTTAACAATTAATAGGAGTGTTTATTTATTTAAACTCTCCTATTTTCCTTTCCATTACCGATGAGGGACTATTGCCTTTTTCAATAAAGCATTAGAGGACTTTTCAAGTTCCCAACCTTTCAAGTTTTAAACCTTTCAAATTCCTCTCCTTCCCTCTATTTCCCATCAATTCTTGCTACATACCCAACAATCACATTTAAGACACATTCAATATCTCCAATACATTACCTTTCCTTTTTACCTTAACTCCTTTACCTCAAGCACCCCTTAAGTAATACTTAGTGTAATGCATGAATAGTGTCGCATTCAACCATCCATACTAAAGTATCACAGGTCCCCAAGGGCGAACATTCATACAACCTTCAACAATTTAAACACATACATTCATAAGGACATAGTATATCATGAAACATAACTTTCACATAAGAACCATCATCTAAGAGAACCCCAAGTCACACTATTTTTCACGACCAGGGAGCAGCCCCTAGAAGTAACATGGCGTACTCGACCTCTCAGAAGTCTTATACAATCCCATAGACATCATTCATCACATAATCATAAAAATAGCAGAAAATCGAAACTTTTCATAGCACATCATATGCTAGAACGTAACTTCATATATATATATATATATATATATATTATATATATATATATATATATATATATAGATATATATATATATCATATACATAGTTAAACTCTAAGTCTCTTATTCCATCTTAGACTTAACATCAATAGAGTAGAATAGGGCACACCCTTAACAACATAAATATATATCGAAGATATTACGTATTTTGGAAGAGAAACTTGACCAAGGAAATCCTTAAATCAGAAGGATCCCTTCCTTTGAACTTGGGAGATCTATCCAAGCTCTTCACTTAGGAGACATTTTCTAGCCACCACCACCTACACTTTGTGTAAAAAGATGAAGAAGAATGGTATTAGTACAAGAATGCACTAAGTATGACAACCATGAAAAAACATGTATTTAAAAAGGACAATTAATTAGAAATCATGCATCATGTATTTTTAGTTAACTTCATGAACATTGGCACAATAACGACAACATAGTTCACATACATAAGGTAGACATGGATACTATTCATAATAACACATAAATCCACTTATCACATTATGAGGCATATTCATTACATACTACTTATAACCTCTCTTATTGTCTTAAATCCTTTCCTTAAACAACCCCCAAGTAATATTTAGTACAATGTGTCACTTTAAGGTCACCCAAGATGGTCTTTCATAAATATGTTTAATCAACACAACCACATATATTCATAAAGTCATAAGCACATAATTAGGCATAACCTTCACATAATAACCATCACCTAAGACAACCCCTAAGTCACACTAGTGTAATGTGTAGAGCATCCCATAATACTACTTACACCAAGTATTCCTAAGAAGTCACCCTAGACTAGGCATACCAAGTTCATCAAGTCATAATACCTTCATTTATCACTAGTCATAAGACCACATACTTCATAATATCATATAAAGACTCATTCATTTACTGTACTTAGTCATAACTTATTTAGTTCATATCATAGGTAAACCACCCCCACAACCTCCTTCACAAGTTTTCTTGTACAATGTACACTGAAGTCCATACCCCCACATATACTAAGTAAACTCATTTCGAAGTCATAAGTGTAATTCACATGCGTAGTCATAATTCATGTCTTGACATAACAAAGTCACTTAACATGAACTCATACAAGTCATACATAACATAAGTCTTTATTTCATAAGAGGCTCAAATCATATCCTTTCTTGACGTCCACTAGTAAAATGCATGGGTAGGGTCCATAGTCTTACCTATACTAAGTAAACTTCTCAAGGAGTTATGATTATAGTTCATATTCTTATCTCAATTCATTTCATAACTTCTTCGAGACATAGCATAACTGACATAGACCAGTGAGCTACATGGAATCTGGTGTTCTACTCCTACACCAAAAAGAGGGGGTAATACTTGCCAAGGTAGGACATCCATACATAATAACTATTCTAGCTGATCCACTAAGCTAAGACCTACGGGGGCACGTAATTACGGAAAAAGAGATTGCTACTAGAAACCTTGACTTGCTAACGTGGAGGTTTCCAGTCATGAGACAACATCTATGTGGGAACGCGGACTTGCTAAACGTGAAGGCTCTCTTGTGGGAAGCCGTACTCACTAAACGTGAAGATCCCACTCTCACTTTTCATGTTCACGCGGTGCTAAGCTCAAACTCCCTTTTTAAACATCACGAGGCTTTAATTAACATAAATTCATAAAGATTAGGCTTTAGGGAATTGTTCCCTCATACATCATATAGCTCAAAGGTATCTAGGATGAGAGTGTCCTTTCATCATAAAATCTACTTTATGTGAGAATGCTCTTTCACATAATTCTATCATTCATACATTCATGTGTGTGTGCATACATATGTGAGACATACTTTCACATAAACACCTCTATGCCACACATGCTCATAACTCATTAATCATACACTTTAGATCTAACATAATACTAAGATGCATAAGAGATCACTTCTAATCCCTCACAACCATGCATTCATCATAATATCGTATTTATCATGTTTATAGCTTAATCATACTTTTCATAACTTAAGTGCATAAATAATCACCCTAAGAACTATCCTATCAAGGTACACATGTGCAATGTATAAGTAAAGTTCGACACCCTTACCTACAATAGTACACCTATCAAGTCATCCTAGTAAATATACATTTTCATACCTTCATGTACATTCGACACTTATCGTCATGCATGAGATGTGTGTGTGTACATATAGGTCAACATGGTCACATAATTGCAACAACATAATATGGAGGAAGCCACCCTCTAAATACCATAAAACATGTACAACATCTTTCTAGTTAAGTCACACACATATAGAGTATCAAGGACTATAGACTACACACACTCACATCACATCATAGGAGGCAAGAACATACTCAAACATTTGAATAGTAGACTCATACTCATGCATATAAGACCACACAATCATATATGGGTACATAGGTAGGGGATACTTAATCAATAGTACTTCATCAATGTTAATCATATAAACCATACCTAACCCTAACATCTTCAGTCACATGTTTATAATATTATCAATACACCTTAGATCATAAATTAGAATGGAAGACTAGGCATATAATCTCATAAGTGTGATCATCATAATAACACTTCACCAAACATCAATTTGCCTTGAAGTCTATGATCATAACATATAGAGAATGATAAAAATGTAAAACATTGCCACCACAAGTGGACCATACCACAGAATCCAAATCAAGACCAATTCTATACTAAGTAGAGGGAATAGGTCAACTTACCAACACTCCAATGCTATGATCATCATTGATCAAGTACCAACAATTAATAACTAATTCATAAAGAAAACAGTAGCAATAAGCCATTCAACATAATCGGATCATAAATTCATCATCATCTAATAAAGATCACAAGACCTAAATTATAGGCCAATTTGATAAATTAGGAGGATCATGGGTTCTTCTTGAAATTGAATTGAAATTCATAATAAAATAAGTAGTTAATCATTAATTCATCATTAGAATGTCTTTGAAATTAATTTGACAATGAACATGGCTAGATAGAAAGATAGAAAATTTGATCGTGAAATCTTCTTTGAAAACATTTGAACGAACTCCTTAGATGAAAGGTTAACTAAGGATCAAGGATAACTACACCTTAATTGAATAAAGATCACGAAATTGTAGGACAAAACCTTGAAAAAAACCTTCAACTCTAAATTCAATGCCTTCGTTCATCTTCATTGGGTTAGAGAGAAGACTTGGGGCATTGATTTGGGTTTTTTGAAAATAAGGTATGATTTGTTAAAATACCTTAAACTAATTATATTTAATGTATAAACTATTTAAAATCTACCCCAATCAATAACCACATAAAATCAATTTATTTCAAATCCCTTATTTAAGGCAGCCCCGCCAGGGACCACGTCCACCTTTACGGTCCGTGAAGGTGTTTCACGGCCAAGTGGACGGTCTGTGGTCCTCTACGAAGTGGCTAACTTTGACTTTCCATGCCCCAAAAGTCTAAGGCACTTCAAAGACCATGTTCATGGGCCGTGGTCATGTCCACTGGCAACGAAGTGTCCTGTGAAAGCTGAGGCAGTGAGTTTCTAACATAGGGCAACCTTGGATCTTTGACTAAGGCTTGTCCTTTTTGGCTTGGCTCCTTGCCACACGCCTTCAACAAATCATCAACAATGGTCCTATAGCCTTGTGTATAACAAATGTCTTGACTTTGACTCTCAAAACTCATTCAAACAAGGCTAGGACCAATCAACACATCATCAAACACAAAAACTCATAAGACTAGTCTCCGAACGTCGTGGTCATCCCTTGACATCTAACCTCAAACCTCATCAAATCAACCATTACAGTCTATGACACACCTTATAAACAATCTATAGACTCTTAAGGAACATGTGTGGCTCTAGATAATCTTAATTCATTTTGAGGGTCTTTACATTAGTGAAATGTGCAAGTAGCATCCCATAATACTACTTCCATCATGTGCACCGATGAAAGCACCCTAGAATTAGGCACCTCATATTCAACAAGGTACAATACATGCATTTAACATTATACATACTTCATAGACCTTATATAAGATATCATCCAATTATCACATCATATTCTTAACCCATTTAGTCTTTAGGCACATTTTAAGACAACACCCAATTCAATACTTCAATGTTATTATAATGAACCAATATTTAACATTACATATTTAAAGTTCATTTCATCAAGACATTACCATAAGACCTTACTCATAATATCAATATAAGTCTACCAATGCAATGTATATGTGAAGCCCCATAAACACACACATACGAAGTCAACTAATCAAGGAGATCACAAACATTGCAACTTTACCTCATACATTATCCTGACAACTATAGCCAACAAATGCATACTAAGTGATACCATCATCATATAGACAATAAGACCAATACTATGCATGTCATTGTAATAAGTATGTTAACACCATAATGTCACGCATAAGATACATATACATAAGAAATCCTTCCTAGAATTCCCTTCAAGAGCTACTTGTGTAGTGTATAGGTAAAGTCCCATTCCCTCACCTACACTAACCAACATCCCTTACGTAGTCCTAGTTAGGGTTCATCATCATACTTCCATTGTTCATTTCCATTTGGACAACTTTGCCTTAACGGATTTTAGACATGTGAGCTACACATGGAATCCGGTGTTATTCCCTTACAACAAAAGGAGGGTATCCTACTTGCCACGTAGGACATCAACATCGTCATAGTATATAGGTGGATACACTTGCTAGGTTCCTATGGGGGCACATAGTTAAGGAACTAGGAGGTTGTTACTACAAACCCTCTTTATGCTTACTAGCGTTGTAGTTTCCACCTCATGAGAACATCGGGTGAACTTCTCTTCCTTTGTGAAGGAACACCTCTCTTTATAAAATTCACTTGGTGCTAAAGTTAAATTCCCTTTTTGAAGAGCCTTTAGTCTTTATTAAAAATTTGTTAATAAGATAGGACTTAAGAGATTAACCTCTTTTATAACATATATAGACCTCATAGGTTAATGATTAGAATTTTCTTTTCATCAAAACTATGTGAGAATATCCTTTCACATAATCATAACATAGTCTAGTATAGAGTACAAATGAGGAAACCTTTCAAGAGACTCTCATTCACTATATTATCATTAACATGCTTCATTCATGTATTCATGTTTGTGTATGTGTACATATTTGACAAAACCTTTCACATAACACCTTTACAGAACACATGATCATGTTTCATTATTCATATACTTACATGCATAATAATAGATAAAGGTGCAATGAGAATCATCCTTTCATTTGATACCATGAACATATTATACTTGTAGGTATGCATGAGAGGCGTGTGTGTACGTATTGATCATCACGATCACATAAAAGCAACCACCTAGTCATTGAGGAAACCATTTTCCAAGGAGTCACAACACATATACAATATCCCTCAAGTCAAGAACAACTCACATATAGAGCATTAGGGACTATAGACCACACACCCACATTACACTATAGGATACAAGAGCACATTTAACATTAAATAGATAAATTCTAACATGTATGATATAACACATTCATATAGGGTTATATAGGTAGGGGTCAGTCTACAATAGTACTTATCACAATCAAGCATGTAAACCATACCTTACCCTAACATGATCATGCACATCATATTATCAATACACCTAGTCATGATACTAGAATTGAAGACTACACAAAACCTTCATAATCATGATAATCACCATATCAATCCACCTTACATCTATTGCCTTCAAGGCCATGATCAAAACATGTATAGAGAGATAAGAATGGAAACACTGCCATTATAAGTGGACTATACCATAGAACATCAATTTCAAGACTATAACTACGAATTAGGTCAACTTACCAATTCTTCAAGACATGATCATCACAAACCAATTCTCAACAATTCATAATCAATTGGTACATATATCAATAGGATTAAACAATACATCATAATCTAATGAAAATTTAATCAACATTTAATAGAGATCACAAGACCCACTTTATAGTCTAAATTTAGCGATTAGGGAGATCATGGGTCATTCAATAAATTCCATAGGAAATCATCGTAAAAAGAGTAATTTAACATTTGTTCATCACTAGAATGACCTAGAGAATCGTTTGACATGGAACCCATGCTTACATTAAAAATTGGGAAATTTGATCACGGAAAATCTTTGATAGAACTCCTTAGATGAAAGGTTACGCAAGGATCAACGGTTACCATACCTTATTGATTTAAGGCCCATGAAATTGGTAAGAAATCAGTATAAAATTCATCTTCTAGATTTAGCTTGAGTTTGGCCTCTAATGGAGTTTTGAGAGAACTTTGGAAAAGAATAGGGTTTTGAATTTTTGATTTCTCATTAAGTATTTCTGTTTTTACTTTAGAATGGGGGTAAATATGACTTAAAAACTGTTTATTACCAACCCCAAAGTACCCAAAATACCCCCACATTAATTGAACCTTTTTAGATAAGTCAAACTTAACTTTCATTTTCGAAATTTTCATTGGGGAGAAAGTCCGCATCGCGGAGCTATTCCCAAAAGATTTTTTAAAGTAAGTTTTGCGAAAGTAGGGTCGGTTATGTCTCCGCAAGGAAGAACAACTTTTTGGTCTCTGGAGAAGCAGGTCCACGATGCGGACTAGTTCCCTAGACTCACTGTCCACACGCTGCCAAGGCAACCTCTTATCCAATCGTTTGTGTACTCCTTAAGGACCCTTAGGGTTGTCCTCTAGGAGTTGTACCCAAATATTTTGACCCTAAACATGTTCCTCTATGTAACGACCATTTTCGGTCGTTTTGAGCACTAGAACTTTTTATGTCTGAAAATACTTTCCTATAGATTGAAATGGGTATTTCGGACTATTCATAATTATAATTATGAAATTAGTGGAGTTGTTTTGAATAAATTATTTAGTTGATGTTTAAGAAAAGTAACATTAAAATTTATAGTGGATCACTTTCACATTTTTTATAATTAGTCATAATAATAATAACAAGGGTTCCTATCTTGAGTCATAAACTCAAAGAGAACTCTAGCGGCGACAACACGATTAGCAGGTGGCAGACGAGTTCCTCAGGTAGAAACTCTACTACTTGAATTTGTTATTGCTAATATGTGAGGAGGAAAGTATTGTTTTTAACATTAAGTATTAAATTAGTCAATTGAGTTTTCCTTATAAAAGTGTGGGACAGCAACTAGTGGATCATTGATTACTTGGTGAGAAGTTAATAAATTGTACAGAAACTGATTGTGAACATTATTATTAGTATTGTTATGTTCTTGATTGGAAGGAAAAGGAATATATATATATATCTATATATATATATATATATATATATATATATATATATATAAATTAGTACTATGTGTGTTGTGAAGAGGGATTGGGCGTACATTTTAGTGTATGTGTTACTACTAAAAAATAATAATTTGTATGTTATTGTCAGGTTCTTTGCCCTTCAAGTTGTTATTGAATGGAAAATGCCTTTGTTTTGAATTGCATGTAATGATGGCTTAATGGTTTATTGAAGAATAAAAAACAATTAACAATAGGAAGGTTTTAAATTCTTATGTAATTATTGATTATAAATCTGAGGCCAAATATATAACCAGTAAGAGAGTAAGGTGGGATAATGCACTTTGATATTTATATGATAAAATTGGGAATATTTGCATATGGGTGTTTTAAATTATGTTATATTTTGTTTTGGTCTTCCCTGGTAGAGGTTACTGGACATAGACGTAACCTTAACAATTCCTTCCATAGTTATCTTGTTATGAGCCAAGTTTTAAAATATTGAGTTAGGTAATTAAATATTAGGTATATCGAGTTATTTGAATTCCACTAAAGTTATGCTAATTGTAGGAATTAAGACTTACCATTAGGCTTAAACTAAAAGAGATTGATTATAGAATTAGGTGAATTGATGGGTATAGGCTAGATACAGATTAATCGGAGTGTTTATGGCCTTGTGAACTTACACCTTATATATTATATATATATATATATATATCTGTTTGATTGGAAGGGTTCGGAGGTAATAAGGAAAGGGAAGGCATTGGAGAAGTAGTTGCTTGACTTCGATTCTTCGGTGGAGGTAGGTTATGGTTTATTTCTATTTGATAGATAAACTCTAAATAGCGATTGATATGTATTGAGTGATATGGTAAAGTCTCTTTTGTACTTGATTGTGTGGTTGTATGTTTTGATTGTGTGGTTTGTGGTTGGCCTAAAATTATGAGAGTGTTGAATTTCTAATCTTGAACCCTCTCTATTAAAATGACGCCTTGAATAAAGAAGACTTGCTGAAATAAAATAATGTGATAATTGGATCGGAGTGTCACGTTCCGACACAGTATTATGTGATCGGAGTGTCACGTTCCGAACGGTGGTATTATGGGATCGGGAGTTCACGTTCCGACACATAACATTAAAGACAAGGAATCTTGAAGTAACTTAATATACTTAATCTCAAGGAACCTATTTCCCAAATGAGTATGGTGTGGAGGCATGAGTCCTCATACGTGTGCTTGATGTTGTGATTGATGGTGTACCTAGTATGGTGTTGTTGTTGTCAATGGTTCATGTGTTTGTTGCTTGCCACATGTTAAGTATTGTAGTTGATTTTATATTATTATTCATTATATATTGATTCCTATTTTGAGTTGGCCCATGATACCTACTCAGTACGTGTTCCTTGTACTGACCCCTACTTGTATTTTCCTCTTTGTTCTTTTGTGGAGTGCAGCAAGTGTACCATCAACTTCGACTCGCCCTCAGCTCTAGTCATTCTCCAGCACATCAGAGTTCAGGGTGAGATATTATTTCTAGCTCGTGCTGGATTCTCTCATTCACGTCTTGATGTCTTTGAATTTTGGACATGGATCATCTTTTTACTTATTTTGGTTTCTTAAATACTCTTAGACTTGGTCAATTTGAGGATAGATGTTCTTGATGTGATGACTTCCAGATTTTGGGGATAATAAGTGTTCAACTTTAGAAGCTTATTTACTTGGTTACATTAATAAGTTTTGGATTTTCCGCATTGTTTTTGTTATTTATAGTTGAACTATTGGTAAATGTTGGGGTTTAGATTTGTTGGTTCGCTCACCTAGTAGGTTAAGTGTGGGTGCCACTCACGACTCGTTTTGGGTCGTGACACTCTAGGTGTTAGGGTCATCCCTACTGACTTTAGACTCCAAAAAATACATAAAAACAAGGCAAACATATAAGGACACACTAGTACATAAAAGACTAGTTTCCGTACGTCTTGATCGTCCTTTGACGCTTGACCTCAAACCTCTTCAAACCAACTAAGAAGTTGTTTCTCACCTTATAACTGTTATTAACACATAAGACCCAAGGTGGGCTCTAGTTCATGCTACATCAATTTAAGGATCCTAACAACAATATAATATATTTGATTCGCCATAAAATATGCAACTTTAGTTTTTAAAACATTTAATAAAATAAATGATTAATACAGACTCATCTACTATACTTACTATCGATGAAGCCTTTAAATGATAACGATGGAAGTCGGGACAAGATCCATGACATCCTGACTAAAGTGAAAAGTAAATGAAATCATTTGAAAGGAATAAGTCTCACCAGAGCTATCTATAACTCTCGGATGTATCAATGAAGCTCGTATTGAAGATCCTGAATACCTGTGTCTGCATCATGAGAAGATGCAGGCCAAATGGCTCAGTATGTGGAATATACGAGCATGTAATTAGGGGAATTCTAAAACATAACATAAGCTTGAACTTGAAAAAACTAAAAACATACTTACCTCTTTTCAAACTTACTCAACTCAAGAAGTACTTAAGGATACTCAAAACTACTAACTTACTCAATTCAGAAGTACTCAAGGATAAGATACTCAAACTTAGAGATTAGATACTCAACTTCAAATATTAGATACTCAACTTCAAAGATATGATATTCGACTCTAGGTACTCAATATAAAACAAGAATACACATGCAATAGAATTCATCTAAAAAGTATACCTTGCCATCAGTATAGGACCTAACTCAACTAAGCGGATCCGCTAGTCTAGTGTAAAATGATTAGTCCAAAAAGTATGACCTTTTAATACCCATGGTGGCTACATGGTTTTATGGAGATGTGATTTATCTGAATAATGCTCGCCCCCAATTCGATGCTCAATACTAGAAATCTCAGTTTCGCTCCTTACTTCATTTCGAAAGCTATTACTCTTTTATGAGAGCTAGCCTGAAGGCTCTTTGGAAATCTTAGTTTTCGTTCTTATTTTAATGTGAAAAGATTTTAAATTTATTTGGGAATACTTAGTACCTATATACTTTTGAAGAAATGAATTTCAACTTTACTCTTTACTCTTTACTCTTTACTCTTTACTCTTTACTCTTTACTCTTAACTTACTAGGTGCATAACTATAGTACATAGCTTCTTCAAAACAATGTCTCCTTTTCTAAGATTACTAAGCCTCTGCATACTTTCCTCTTTCTCTAGGCTCTTTCACTACTACTGCTCATGATCTCATAAGTAATGCTACTTTTTTAGGTGAAAATCATATCCAAACTCTAAACACACTTTCTCATAAGAATCCCAGCTGAAAATAGGCTCAGGGAAAAGAGTACAACTCACTTTTAGTTCAATAGCACGATTTATCTGAATATGGGTGCATTACTCTAAACAGAACACTTAACTTACTCTTGGAATTTTCTTAACCCTCTCTAGAGTCTCATGACGTCCTCAAGACTCTTGCTACCAACAAATGATGGACAAAGAATTGACTCTGTCTTTCAACCACCTCTAGTATGATCGGTAGTCGAATGATTCTAAAAAAAATACACGAGCAAGTATAGAATATCTTTACATAGATCTATTGCAAAATTTAGAGTATAAAAGAAGGGAAAATATTCTTAAATGTCAGTAGTCCCTCATTTATAGAAGTGGGGCCGTCACAACCATAAACAAGATCAAACTTGACAAGGCTTCATAGACACCCTAGGAAACTTGAACTCTATGCTTTGATACCAAGTTTTTCATGACTCGAGTCTACATCTTGGTGGTCCCAAAGCGAACCCTCATCCTGGATGACTACAAGCGAAAGATGACTACAAGCGAAAGACAAACTTAAGCATTCAAAAGCTTAAAATTGAACAAAATTCATAAAACTGAAATACAAAACTCTAACTCAAATGATAAACTCTAAATAATACAATATATTTAATTCTCCATAAAACAGGCAACTAAAGTCTTTAAAACATTTAATAGAATAAATGATTAATACAGAATCCTCAACTATACTGACTATCTATGAAGCCTCTAACTAATAAAGATGGAAGTTGGGACAAGACCAACGACATCCTGACTAAACTGAAAAGCAAATAAAATCCTCCGAAAGAAAGGAGGATCATTATAGCTAACTCAAACTCCTAGATGTATAAACGAAGCTCATGTTGAGGATCCTGAACACATGTGTCTGCATGTAGACCGATTGGCTCGGTACGTGGAATGTACGAGTATGTAATGGGATTTCTAAAGCATAAAATAAGCCTGAACTTGATAAAAATATAAACATAGTTACCTCTTTTCAAACTTACATAACTCAAGGAAAACTCAAGGATACTAAAAAAATACTCAAACTCACTCAACTCAGAAGTATTCATGGATAAGATATTCAACTCAGAGATTAAATACGCAACTCAAATATTAGATACTCAAATCAAATATTAGATACTCAACCTCAAAGATATGATATCCTACTCTAGGTATTCAACTCAGTATAAAGAAAGAATACACATGCAATACATAGAGAGGTTTATAAAATATTAAAAACAACTTAGTTTTTTTGATGAAAATGCAATAACAAACTCAACTTTCCTTATATAACAAAGTAATATGATTTCTACGGGAGTTTTCTCTTACCGACAACCAACACGTAAGAGATATAGTGATTATAAAACACTTTGTCTCATGCTGCCAAAGACCATCTTATACCTTGCCATTAGTATAGTACCTAAATTAACTTAGTGGATCCACTAGTCTAGTGTGAAAAAGATTCATCTAACAAGTATGACCCTTTTCTACCCACGGTGGCTACATGGTTTTATGGAGACGTGAGTCATCTCAACTTATGCTCACCCCCAATTTGGTGCTCAATACTACTCCCAAAATATACAGGCTATTATGTTTTAAAAACAAACTTCTTATGTGATTTTAGATTAGTGCTCAAAAACTTAGCTCAAAGGCTATGTTGGAAATCTAAATTTCCCTTCTTGCTTAATTTAGAAAACTATTACTCCTTTCTGAAAACTAGACCGAAGGCTCTTTGGAAATCTAAGCTTCCGTTCTTATTAAAGTGTTAAATATCTTTGAGAATACTTAGTCCCTATATACTTTTGAAGAAATGAACTTCAACTTTACTCTTTAATATTTACTCTTTACTCAACTTGAACTTAAAGTCTTTAAAACAAAGAGAAAACATTTGTAAAAGACTTTCGATAACTTTATAAACTTTACTTTGACTTGTTCTTCACTTCTAGACTTTGCTCTTAAATTCTCTTGACTTTGATCTTAACTTTACTTGAATTATATTATGGATTCAAGGTTCGTGATCTCATGTTTGTGTATGATTTCATGATGTTCAACTTGGAGGGTTCATGCGGAATCTTGAGCATGACCTGCTCAACTCAAGGACAAAAAGACACTTCTTATCTCAAGATTTTTCAACTTATAGGGTTCATGCAGAATTATGCGCATGATCTATTCAACTCATGGACTTCATGGGTAACATGTAATAGTCCCATGATTAGTAATATAATCTCAAAAGAAATAAATAACTCAATACTCTCAATATTTAGAACATGGAGATACTACTCTTCTCAATGATAATCAATTTATGGAATTCCTGCGGAAGTTATGGGCATGAACAACTCGACTCAAGGGTTAAAATATCAATAAGGAACTTATGTATACTACCCTTCTCATTCTCATATTTACTTACTCAAACCTTAGTTCAAATTGATAGTTTATCTCAAATGATTCACACAATTGAACTCGAAAGATTTCTTGAACTCTACTCTTAACTCTTTTGAATGTGAATTATGAATTCAAGAGTTATGGTACATGATATGAAATTTCTATTTTCGGATAACTTCCTTAACTGGACAACTAACTTCAAAAGGTCATGTATCACTCATCCGTACTCAAAATTTAGAGATATAGGTGGAGTTGGAAAGATAATTTAAAGATATTTCCTAAGGTATATTGTAGCACACCTTACTCATCCTATTCTAGGAGTTATGATATTTTGAATTTGGCCCAAAACTCATACTTAACTAAATTCACCAAATTTTAAATTTTTGTTATTTCCAATTTATTTTTTTTAGAACTCAGGGTGCTACATATAGTGACCTTAACACTTAATAAATTTTTAATTCCTTGGTAAAATCTCACTCACTATGAAGAACGGCTCATGTCTTAGCTCAAAAATTTCTGGAGTGTTATTGATTCCTCATCGCTCATTATTTCGGATTCAAGCACTTAGTCCTTATCATGTTTCCATATGCATGTATGTTCGTGAAAACTTGAATTTTGATATTATGATTTAGCTTTGAGTGATTCTCCATGTTTATGTGCATTTTGATGAAATATGCATTCATGTTAGCTTGTTAGTTTTTCTCCTACTCTATTCATGCGAGCTTGAGTCCCATTCGAGGACAAATGTTCTCAATATTGTAACACGTCATAATTTGGAAAAGGAAAGAAAGCCAAAATATTGTCTACTGGTTAAACTCAATGAGACCAGCCCAGGTTTTGAGAGAAAGCTTTATTATTGTATATATCTTTTGATTTTCTTGTGTTTCTCTCTTAGTATTGCTTTTAAATTATTGCTTCCACCTTGTTTAACCTTTCTCCCATTATTTGCCATTTTATGTTACCAGTTGTCTTACCAGCTGGTCGATTATAGTATGTGTCATCATGGCTCAAGAAATTGGGTCATGACAAAGAGAAGCTAAAAGATACCTCGAAAGCATAAGAAGTATGATATTTGAGGCCAAACAAAAAATTAGGACAAACTAAAAAGGAGTAAAAACAAAGTAAAATAAAATATGAAAATAGATATATTTAAAAGGTAAAAGGATCAATAGTATTCCGGGAAAGTTATCAAGAATCCGAAGAAGTATGAAAAGACGTAACAAGTACTTTTACTATTTATTAAATCTTAGAATAAATGGTAATATAAGAAAACACTTATGTGCATAGGTATTACTTCTCATTGGCTTTAATTTTTAATATTCATCATCCTCATCCTAGGACCCCACTACCCCAAGAGATTTTCCTTTCCAAACTATCAAACTAGTAAAAAGTAATTATGATAATACAAAGTATGGTCAATGGTGAAAATATGAGACACACATCAACGTAGATCAATTGATAGAGTCAACACCAATCTTTGGATACTATTTTAGAATTCCGTTCTTGATTTCTGTTGTGATAATTCTTCCATTTTAAATTTTCTTTACCTTTCTTGATCAGTCGATCTATGATGCCTACTGCATGATTATTACTTTGGTATTCATGCCACACTCTACGTCTCTTTTGTGATGTAGGTATGAGCACCAACTATTGTCCTGGAAATCATGACTACAGTTGCCGCGTTCGGAAGTGATTGAGAGCACATGACATGGTAGACTTTACCTGGATTAATCTATATTTTGATGACTAGTCTTTAAGATTCTTAGATATGTCTTTATACTTTTAGGTCCACTTTTGGGACTTAAACTATTTTGATAAGCGATTCTATACTGGATACTTCCATGTTCTAGGAGGGATCTTGATTTCTGTATATATACATTTTTTTTTTGTTTTGCTTTAGCTATTTATGTTATTAAATATTATTTCCTCCTTTTTCTACCCTAATACCCCTTAAGTGTTGTTCATGGTTACAAGTGGTTTATAGTAGGTGTCATTATGACTCAAAAATTGGGCCATGGCATAAATTTATGTAAATGACATATTATTTAGTTGAATGACAACTTTTATTTATTTAACTTACGAGAATACTTAACTACTTACCAGTTACAAATGGTATACAAAATTGACATTTATGAGAATTGATTTTTTGAGGTTAATTGTCTTTCATGCATTTGAATTTATACACATTAAATTGAGATTATCTTGAATTGCTTGGTTTTCATCTATCCATTTGAATTCATGATAATCTTTACCAATAAGGATGACTGGTAGCAATATTATATGATAATTCCTTTGATAAAAAATAAACATATAATATAAAATAAGTCAGAGTTGATTAAAAAGGGAAAATTATTAAAAGAAGAAAGTAACAAATCTTAATTGAGTTCTGAATTTTATATATGTCTAATAAGGGAAAAAATAAATGGAAAAAGGAAGATGTTGCATTTGGAGTTTAAAACACAGGTCAAAGTTGACTCGTTCTTTTAAGGAATATATTACCCCTTGATAAAAATTAATACATTTAACATTTTACCTTATTTGTGTAAGCATTATTATAATTTATTGAGTATTCTGATCCTATATATTTCAATGGACATTTCTTCAATCCTCGCTTGTCCATTTCTCAAATACACTAAAATTCTTTACATAAAATGCACCAACAGCAACCAACAAGTGGAGCAACCCAAGAAGGTATTATAATGAAGCCTGCAGGAGTTTGGTGTTACAGATGCAGAACATGTAATGATGTGTTCCCCTCGAGCCAAGGGCTCACTGGGCACCAACACAAGCACATATCTTAGGGAACTTTGATTAAAGGTGCACCCCATTACAAGTTATTTTGTCTATTCGCTGACCTTCCAGCCATCCACCGTCAGTTGGGTAAACAAAAGTCTAACCCTACCGTTGTAATTGGCCAAGGGTTCTTTTATCAAAACCGTCCTAAAAAAGGGCACGTAGAAGGGCCCTGGAGACTTCGTGGCCGCCCACGATTGCTTTTTAACCAATCTCAACAGACCACAATGTTGCAGGTGCCTCCTATCGCTACAAATGAACCTACACTTGATCCTCCACTTTATAATGCATACTTTTTTGACCCTATTGATATTCAACTCGTTTCATATGGGATTAAGGTAAATTTTAATGCTCCATTTCCCAATACGCCAGTTGAATCTACTAATTCATCAATCAGGATCACAAGTACTTGTGGCCAAGAGGAACTTGACTTAGAACTTCGGCTTTAGATTTTAATTAACTTTAATTCTCTATATTGTATTGTTTTTAACTTATGTCATTTGTTTGTTGCAAAATTTTTGTTTTATATATGTTTATGATCTGATTATATTTTATGTCTTTACTCCAATCTAATAACGAATAAGATCTCATTTCAATAAAGACAACAAAAATAAATAATAAATAATATAATTCTAGGTTATAAGACAAGACATTATGAAAATGAAAGAAGTAGATTCGTTAATTAGTGTGAATCATATACCCCGATTAAGTTATATCAACAACAAATGAAATATAAGTTATGCGATAGATTAGGATGTTCCTTACTTCTCCACAGAAACAACAGAAAAAAAACAATATTCTATGATCATATATAGTAACAAAGCATAAGAAGAGAAGCAAGAAGATACCTCAAAGAGCACAAAAAGTATGATAATTCAGGCAAGGAAAAAAATTGAAAAACAATGAGGGAGTAAAAAGAAGATAAAAGAAAATTAGAATATAGAACTCTTTAATAGGTAAAAATATCACTAATCTTATATTAAAGCTACCAAAATGCAAGGAAAGTCTAAAGAGACGTAACGAGTACACAACTTACTGTTAATAAAATAAATCTTAGGATAACTGGTAATATATGAAAACACCTACGTACATAGTTTTTCATTTGCTGTTAAACTTACCTTTCATCATCTTCATCCTAGTCCACCACTACCACGAGCATGTCTTGTTCTTTCCCGACTATCAGAACTAGTGGAAGGTAATTTTGATAACATAACGTGTGGTCGATGGTGAAAATATATGACACACATCTATGTAGAGCAATTGATAAAGTTAACATCAATCTTTGAGTACTCTTTTAGAATTTTATTTTTAACTTCTCTGTTATAAATTCTCACATTTCATATTTTCTTTACCCTTCTTGATCGGTCGATATATGATGCCTACTACGTACTTATCACTTTTGTACTCATGCCACACTGTACGTCTCTTTAGTGAAATAGGTCAGAGCACCAACTATTGGCGTTGGGATAAAGACTGCAGTTGCTGCATTCAGAAGAGAGGATGAACACACGACATTGTGGACTTTACATGTCTTAATCTACATATTGATGACTAGTCTTTTTGTATTATGAGATAAGTCTTTATATTTAAGGTCCACTTTTGGGACTTGAACTCTTTCGGAAAGAAATTTTATACTAGTGACTTCCAATTTCTAGGAGGGATCTTCATTTATGTGTGTGTATATATATTTCTTTTATTTTGCTATTTATCTTATTTATATTATAAAATATTATTTTCTCCTTTTTCTACCCTAATACACTTTAAGTGTTGTTCAGGGTTACAAGTGGTTTATAGTAGCTGTAATTATGACTCAAAAATTGGGTCATGACATAAATTTATGTAAATGACATATTATTTAGACGAATGACAACTTTTATTCATTCAATTTACGATAATAATTAACTACTTACAAGTCACAAATGGAATACAAAATTGACATTGTGATGAAAATTGATTTTTTAAGGTTAATTGTCTTTCATGCATTTAAACATATAAAGATTAAATTGTGCTTATCTTGAATTTCTTGTTTTTCATATATCCACTTGAATTCGTGTTAATCTTTACTAATAAGGATGACTGATAGTAATATTCAATGATAATTTCCTTGATAAAAAATAAACTTAATATAAAATAAGTCAGAGTTGGTTAAAAAAGGAAAATTAATAAAAGAAGAAAGTAAAAAAACTTAATTGAGATTCTAGATTTTTATACAAGTCTAATAATGAAAAAAATAAAAATAAATGGAAACAGGAAGATGTTACATTTGGAGTTTAACAAAATAGGTCAAAGTTGACTCGTTCTTTTAAGGAATATAAAGAATTACCCCTTGACAAAAATTAATATATTTAACTATTTACCTTATTTGTGTAAGCATTATTATAATTTATTGGAAATTCTGATCCTACATATTTCGATGGACATTTCTTCCATCCTCACTTGTTCATTTCTCAAATACTCTAAAAATTCTTTACATAAAATGCAACAACAACAACGAACAAGTGGAGCAACCCAAGAAGATATTATAATGAAGCCTACAGTAGTTTGGTGTTATAGATGCAGAACATGTAATGATGTGTTCGCCTCGAGCCAAGGGCTCGTTGGGCACTAACACAAACACATATCTGAGGGAACTTTGATAAAAGGTATACCCCATCACAAGTTCTTTTGTCTATTCGCTGACCTTCCAGCCATCCACCGCCAATTGTGTAAACAAAAGTCTAAACCCACCGTGGTAAGTGGCCAAGGGGGCTTTTATCATGACCGTCCTAAGAAAGTGCATGTAGAAGAGCCCCGTAGACTTCGTGGCCACCCACGATTGATTTCTGACCAATCTCAACAGGTCAAAGTGTTGCAGGTGCCTCATGTTCCTACTAATGGACCTACACCTGATCCTCAACTTAATAATGCAAAATTTTCTGGCCCTAATGATAGTCAACTGGTTTTGTATGGGATTAAGTTAAATCTTAATGCTCCATTTCCCAATACGCCAATTGAATCAATTAATTCATCAATCAGGAGCACATGTACTTGTGGCCAAGAGGAACTTGATTTAGAACTTAGGCTTTAGATTTTAATAAACTTTAATTCTATATGTTGTATTGTTTTCAACTTATGTCATTTGGTTGTTGCAAGATTTTTGTTTTATATATGTTTATGCTCTGAGTATATTTTATGCATTTACTGCAATCTAATAACGTATAAAATCTCATTTCAATAAAAACATCAAAAATAAAAAGAAAGAAAATATAATTCTATGTTATAAGACAAGACATAATGATAATGATAGAAGTAGATTCGCTAATTAGTGTGAATCATATACCATGACTAAGTTATATAAAAAACAAATGAAATATAAGTTATGTAATAGATTAGGATGTTCCTTACTTCTCCATAGAAACAACAGAAAAAAATATTCTATGATCATATATAGTAATAATGCATAAGAAGAGAAGAAAGAAGATACCTCAAAGAGCATAAAAAGTATGATAATTCAGGCAAGGAGAAAATTTAAAAAACAACTAGGGAATAAAAATAAGGTAAAAGAAAATTGGAATATAGAACTCTTTAATAGGTAAAAATATCAATAATCATATATCAAAGATACCAAGAAGCAAGGGAAGTCTAAAGAGACGTAACGCGTACACGACTTGCTATTAATAAAATAAATCTTAGGATAACTGGTAATATATGAAAACACCTACGTACATAGTTTTTCGTTTGATTTAGACTTACCTTTCATCATCTTCATCCTAGTACCCCACTACCCCAAGCAGGTCTTGTTCTTTCCCGATTATCAGAACTTGTGAAAGGTAGTTATGATAACATAACGTGTGGTCAATGGTGAAAATATTTCTACACACATCTATGTAGAGCAATTGATAAAGTCAACATCAAACTTTGAGTACTCTTTTATAATTTCATTTTTAACCTCTGCTGTTATAAATTCTCACATTTCATATTTCCTTTACGTTTATTGATCCGTCGATCTATGATTCATACTACGTACTTATTACTTTGGTACTCATGCCACACTCTACGTCTATTCCTATGACCACTTTCATAACAAATGCTCTGATACCACGTCTGTCACGATCCGAGAGTACACCCTAGGAAGCTAGGACACTCTTGGAGTGCGACACGGAGTACTTGGCCTCTCGGAAGTATATTACAAACCCTTTGACATCATTCATCGCATACATGTATGAAAAGTAGTGCAGAATTAAAACTTTTCACACGAAATATCTTAAAACTTCTTTCATATAAAAATCATAGATAACTGTAAGTCTCAACATTTTCCAATCTTAGACTCAAAAATACTTGAGACACGGCCCATACAATATGAATATAACAATCTAACATCTATTACAGTACTTTGAAATAAAAGACATCTAAAGACGATTATGCCCTCAAGTCAAGTGAGCACATACTTCAACTTTGCGTGAACGATAACTAGAATCCAAGCTTTCCTTTAAGATCCTTCTCACCTTCCACCTACACCTTTAGATATAACAAAGAATATTGAATTAGTACAAACACTTGTACTTTATAACAAAACATATGGAATTAGTACAAACACTTGTACTAAGTATGACTTAATGCATAAAATCATGAAAACGGACATTTATTAGAAACATGTTCTTTTTGATTAAAACATGATATCATAAGAATAAGAACAATATTTAACAACTTAGAAACATATAATATATCACATAAGCATTTTATCACAATTTAAGGAATGTTACAGTGAACCATGTTAAGTTATAGTGAATTAATGCAATGTCACAGTGAACCCTTTCTAGCGTGCAATCCTCCCACTAAAGGTTATCCTAAGACTCACTTAAGTATGACAAAGAGAGACCGCCCATACATCCTCTCTAAGCACACCTAAATGATCCTTAAGACCACCTATAATGAGATAAATACCCTTACAATACACCAAAAAGATTAACATGAGATCCTCCTACCAAAGGTAATTCTAAGGTTCACTTGAGTGAGTTGTGAAGCGACCGCCCATACAATCCCTTCACACATACATAAGAGATCTTTTAGATTACCTAGGATAAGATCATTCTCAATTCACATAATAGCATATATATAATATGACATTCTCCTTCCCAAAGGTTATCTAAAGTCTTACTTAAGTAAATCAAGAAGATAATGTTCATATTTGACATCTCAAAGATTACCTAAATAATCCTTAAGACTGCCTAAGGTTGGATCATGTCTAATGTATTAACCAACTTTCCTATGTAGCGTCTTTCTTAAGACTTACTTAGGTAAGATATGAAGTGACCATTCATATGCCCCATTCACACCTTAACTAGGATACCCTTAAACTACTCTAGGATAGTACTTATTCATTTAACATGTTTTCTAACATAAGTCATCATCTTCTTTAATTCATTTCAGAGACATTCATCACATATAAGGACATTCAAGTAATGGTCTTGGAGAAGACCTAGGGACTCACTTACTAATATCTTCAAAATCTAATTGTGTAATGTCTAGATAGCGTCCCATACCACCACCTAAACTTCATAGAACTTCTCCAGTACTAGTGGGTATCCATATGACGAGAATAGACAATAAGCGACATAGACCATAATAGCTAGGCATGGAATCCGGAGTCATGAACCTACTCCGATGGAGGGTGTTCCACTTGCCAATGGTAGAACTTGAACACATCCCATGTAGGCACATGGTTAAGGAATATGAAGGTCTCCTTTGTACTCTAGTCTCATCCTTAACTAGAGATACTTTACAAACCATATTCACTCGGTTCTAGCCTTTGTTCTCATAAATTAATTCAATAAAGGAGTACATGAAGAGGTTCCATATCTAGTTCATAACTCAATCACATCCACCTTACAAAAGAGGTCCCTAGGGTTTCCTTAAAATAGTCAATAGGATAGATAAATGATTTTCCTAAAGATTAATTTCATCCCGTTCCAGCCAACCAATCCCTAAGTACACCATTCACACAATAAGGATACCAGTACGGCTTTCGACTTCAAGGATATCATAACCTTCTTTCTAAAAGTTCCACATAATGCCCTTCTTTACATAGTTCAAGGTCTCAGATACAAGACAAGGGTGAACTAATCTTATATAGTCAAAGATCACATATTCACATATCATTTATGCATCAAGAAGAGGGACTTAGGTCTACCTAAACATGACACATCAATACTTCACCTTATCACATATAGAATATCTTTCAAGTAGCACATAAGAACAACCAAGTAAACTTTAGCTCACCCAATATACTACCATAATATCATAAATTTTCATAAGACTCACATAACCAATTAGGAAGATTCATGCATCAACTCTATGACTACACACATAAGGACATAGTCATAGTCTAACATGATCCTCTAATAACATCAATAAAAGTAACACATACTCTCACCTAACCACATGATAGATATGATCATACTTCACATAAATCAATTACACAAATAATCATAATATGTCAAGTAAGTCCGACAAGGTCATGATCATCATAATACATAAAGTAATGCCGACGAGGCCACATCATTCACTAGTACGGCACATAGCACCGCCATCATAAGTGGACCATACCAAGCATCATCATCATATAAGAACTAGACTACATAATATAGAGAAATTTAGGTCAACATACCATTGATTTCAACCTCACAACTTCAATCCGTAGTCAACTCAACCAACACATCATACCAAGGCATTTACCAATGGTCATGATCCTCAATTCAATCTAATAATTCCAATACATAATGAATCAAAGATAATTCAAATTGAATTTATGAAATTATGAAGCATATTAATAATTCTAGTATGATTCATTCATAATTCAATAGCCCTAACCAATCTACACAATAATTCAATAACATTAAAACTTAATCAATTCACCCAGAAAGCAGTCAAATATAGGGTTATATGAATTACATGGGTTCATAGGGTTTTTGAGTTAAAATCATCTAATTAAAAATAGTTCAATCAATATTCAATGATTCAAACTCTTTCATGCAAGAACCCATGGATAGATCACAGAATTTGGAAAGTTCATCTTTTAAAGACTTCAGAAAATCACTTTGAAAGACAAACCTATAACCTTAGGCCGTCGATTGCCTCAGTCGTTTCGGCTGGTCTAGACAGCCTTAGGCTTTTGCGAACGGTCCTTCCTCAAGGACCCTTGTTTGGTCCTTGGGGATGTTTGACCAGACGTTTCCAACCCGAATATGTCTGTATACAATTTTAGGAAATATCACATAAATATCATCAAAAATGAACACATAAAACTTGACGAAACATACTTAGACACACAAGGTCACTTCAAGACAAACCTTTCGTACGTCATGGACGTTCTTGGATGTTTGACCTCCAAACTTCATGAAACTTGACACACTGCTTGTAAACACTATTATAACTCATATAAGTACCTCAGAATCTCATGAAAAACACATAAGGCACATATAGGTGACATAGTCGTCGAACGTCATGGTCGTCCCTTGACGTTTCACTACCAGATCACCTAAATCATTAGAAACTGCCTCATTAGCACATTATAAACCATTTTAGGATCTTAGACACTCATGAAAAACATATAAGTCATTTTAGAAGTATTACACCTCACTTGT
The DNA here is from genome assembly GCA_027704805.1 of Solanum corneliomulleri. Lineage (NCBI taxonomy): Eukaryota > Viridiplantae > Streptophyta > Magnoliopsida > Solanales > Solanaceae > Solanum > Solanum corneliomulleri. The sequence goes on along the minus strand of JAKWIY010002676.1, from coordinate 77,514 downwards.
TCATTTCTCAAAAACTCTACAAATTCTTTACATAAAATGCACCAACAACAACCAATAAATGGAGCAATCCAAGAATGTATTATAATAAAGCCTGCATGAGTTTGATGTTACAGATCCAAAATATGTAATGATGTGTTCGCCTCGAATCAAGGCCCGTTGGGCACCAACACAAGCACATACCTTAGGGAATTCTGATAAAAAGTGCACCCCATCACAAGTTCTTTTGTCTATTCAGTGACCTTCCATCCAACCACCGCAAATTGGGTAAATGAAAGTCTAACCTAACCGTGATAAGTGGACAAGGGTGCTTCTATCATCCCCGTACTAATAAAGGGAATGTAGAAAAGCCCCGTAGACTTCGTGGCTTCCCACGATTGATTTCTGGCCAATCTCAACAGGACACAGTGTTGCAGGTGCCTCATGTTGCTACAAATGGACCGTCACCTAATCCTCAATTCAATAATGCAGTCTTTTTTGGCCCTAATGATAGTCAACTTGTCTCGTATGGGATTAAGTTAAATTTAATGCTCCATTTCCCAATACACCAGTTGAATCTATTGATTCATCAATCAAGAACATAGGTACTTGTGGCCAAGAAGAACTTGATTTAGAACTTAGGCTTTAGATTTTAATTAACTTTGCTTCTCTATGTTGTATTGTTTTCAACTTATGTCATTTGTTTGTTGCAAGATTTTTGTTTTACATACATTTATGCCCTGAGTATATTTTATGTCTTTACTCCAATCTAATAACGAATAAAATCTCATTTCAATACAAATATCAAAAATAAAAAGAAAAAAATATAATTCTAGGTTATAAGACAAGATATAATGATAATGATAGAAGTAGATTTGTTAGTTAGTGTGACTCATATACCCTGACTAAGTTATATCAACAAAAAATGAAATATAACTTATGTGATAGATTAGGATGTTCCTTACTTCTCCATACAAACAGCAGAAAAAAACAATATTCTATAATCATATGTAGTAACAATGCATAAGAAGTGAAGCAAGAAGATACCTCAAGAGAACAAAAAGTATGATAATTCAGTCAAGGAAAAATTTGATTTTTGGGTTAGAGTCTTGGTTATTTTTTTTGATTTTTTATATTGGTTGTTGAATATTGGGTTTTGGTAAATATGTCATTTTTTCAGAATCGTTTGTTGCATTATTTTCTCGAATTCAAGTGATTTTATGGATTTTCTTCAATTTCATCAAAGTAAGTACATGAACTCTTTTCTAATCAATATGAATTGTGTAATTATGAAAACTGGTTACTAAATCCATAACTAGGGTTACGGGAACCATGGTTAAATAACAAGGTAAAAATTAGCTAAATTTACAATTCTAGAATAGTGTCTTGCATGTATTGATAATTCATTCGTTTAGAAGTCTTTTTAACGAGTACACTCGTTAGATTTCGCCTTGTTTCTACTTGCCGGACCAAGGAGGTAGATAATAAGAAAATAATTATCAACGTTGTTTTAGTATACACTATCTAATAGGCTAGTGTCGATTGGTGCGAAGTAACAACTAAGCCATACATTGATCATGATGCTTAATATGAGGTAAATGTAAGGTTTAGTAAAGCATACACACGTAGCCAGACCAAGTTGTGGAGTGAAATTTTCTAGTTGCCGGACCAAGGAATTAGGGATACATAACTTACCACTTTGCATGCAAGATACTAAAAAAATTGTTATAGCTAGAATTACCGCGTTATGAACCTGTGGGGAACACTTATACACTAGTTACTCTCATGACTTGATAAATATCAAATATTCATACTTGCTACTTGTTTACTTAGAAATATTTAATTCCTTCTGTTATTTAAAACCCCCCACTTATTACCTATTTTCGGAAAGGACTTGATTAAATAGAAGTAATTGTAGGTTAAAGTTATGTCTATATCATTTTCCTTGTGGGATCGACCCCAACTTCATAGTTGGGTTATTTACTTGATACGACCGCTTAGACTTTTTTTTCGAGATGTAAATTTGAGCGTATCAAATTTGGCGCCGCTGCCAGGGAGAGTGGCTTTTAGATTAAGTTTAAGCACATTACCGAAGTTTAGTCAATACTAATTTTACTTTTTCTCGTTGTTTTTATCTCTCGCCGGTCGAGCTTTACTATATGCTAAGTACACAGAGTCGATGAGAACCACTACTTCCACTTGATCCAGAACTAAACCGCATAATTCGCAAAATGAATATTCAAAACAATCCTGCTTATATCGGTGATTAGATCAACCCTCAATTTCCCCTGCCGGTTGATGCTCATAATCGAGTGGTTGTTGATAACCCTGATGAAGATAATCCGAGGAAATAACCTCCAGCCCCACGCCGTTAAAAGTACTATAGGGGAAATGTTAACATAAGTGACTCTGATGGGCCACTTGTCCTACCTCCTCTACCACAGGGTCATACTTTTGTGATAATTAGTAGTCTGATGCAAATGCTCACTGCTAGAGGTTTGTTTTTGGGACTATCTTTTGAGGACCCACATGCTTAGATCGCTAAAGTGAGGTCGGTGTGTAAGATTTGTTTGGGGAGGACACATTTGAACATGGACGTCATTGGGTTAAGAGTGTTCCGTCTCTCACTGACGGGAGAGGCTGCTATATGGTTTATCGATTTCCCTTGTAACTCAATCTATACTTGGAATCAATTGAGGGATGTGTTCTTAGCACTTTACTACCTAATGTCTAAGAAAATAAACCACAAAGATAGGGTGAATAATTTTGCGGCACTACCGGGAGAATCAGTCCGTAGTTCTTAGGATAGGTTTACCTCGTTCTTTAGAAGTGTCCCCAATCACCGCATTGATGATGAGTAACTGAAAGAGTACTTCTATCACGGACAAGATTATAATAATAAAGCAGTACATGATACGATAGCGGGTGGTTTTCATGGGGAGTGTCCTTATACTGAGATCGCTGAGAAGTTAGATAAAAACTCCCAAAATAATAAAGCTTGGAGCACTAGAAAGTCAGATACTGAGAGAAACACTTTTGTAGTGTAATTTGTACACAACCCAACCACATATGAGATTCGTGAAGAAACGTCTCAAATGAGAATTGATCTTGGGTTGGTGTTGAAAAACGTCACTAGGGGTGCAAAAAAGGTAAATGCGGTGAATTACTTGACTAAACCACCATTGCCGGCTGATGAGCATTACTATCAAGAGGACTCTTATGTGGCCAATGAGTAGACAGAGGGTTTCCGACCAAACACCCAAGGCTCCAATCAGGAGAATTGGCGCCAAGGTCAAGGAAATCAAGGTCGGAACTATGGTAATTACAACCGAGAGAGTCATTATGTCCGAGATGGGAATTACAACCGCGATAACTATGGTAAAATAAATGATAGGAGTGGGCCTTATGTTCCACCTCAAAATCGGGAAGTTGATCCTAGGGATGGTAGAGGTAATAAAGCGCGAGTTGAGGATATGTTGCAGAAAATGATGAGGAGTTTTGATGCTAGTGATGAGCACACTAAAGAGTTGAGGAGTGACTTAGCGAGTATTGGGCAAAAAGTTGATGCACATGCAATCTCGATCAAGCTTCTTGAGTTACAAATGGCCCAATTGTCTTCAACTGTGAACCCACGCCAATCGGGCACTCTTCCTAGCAATACTGTCCAAAATCTGAAAAATGATGGATATTGTGTGGTAGTGACAACTCGAGGTGGTAAGCAAACCATTGACCCACCGATGCCGTCTGGTGTAATTAATGTGATAAAAGGTGATGATGAGGTAGTGGAGATTAGTGATGAGTTAGGAGACAAAATAGGGAAAGAAGTTGAGGTACCCCAAAAGGTGACCCCCATGCCTAGACCACAACCTCCATTCCCATAGAGGTTAGTGAAAAAGACCGAGGATGGTAAATACCGGTGTTTTATAACTATGCTCAAACAACTTTCCATCAATGTCACTTTGATAGAAGCTCTTGAACAAATGTCCGGTTATGCCAAGTTCATGAAAGATATGGTCACTAACAAAAGATTTGTCAGTTTTGAGGATGATGATAGAATGCAGCATTGTAGTGCTATTGCTATCAGGTCTCTAGTGCAAAACAAAGAAGATCCGGGTGTCTTCACTATTCCATGTACAATCGGGTTATTACACTTAAAAAACATTATGTGATATTGGGGCAAACCTAAATCTCATGTCTCTCTCTATTTCCAAGAATTTGGGTTTGGGTGACCCAACGCCCATGTGATGCGGCTATTGATGATCGATCGAACGGTGAAGAGACCTATTGGGATACTCCATGATGTGTTATTAAAGGTGGAGTCATTCATATTTCCAGCCGATTTTGTGATTCTGGATTGTTAGGTTGATTTTGAGGTTCCTATTATTCTTGGGAGGCCATTCCTTACTACGGGTAGAGTCTTAGTTGATATAGTGAAAGGGCAAGTGAAATTTCAGGTGAACAATGAAAAAATGACTTTTAACATTTGTAGGTCCATGAGGCAAAGTGGTGAGATCTAATCGGTATCTGTCATATCTTACAGGGTTGAAAAGTCATCTGAGGTACAAATAGAAGAGCGTATGGGTGTAGAAGCACTAGCGGCAGTGATCATGAATTTTGATAGTGATTGCATTCAAGAGTATGGGTCATGGGTCGCGGCACTTGATCGAGGTGATGTTCGGTTTAATTAAAAAAAGTTGGAGTTATATATGAAGCATCATGAGTCTCCACCGGCGAAACCTCTATAGAAGTGGCTCCTAAAGTATAACTTAAGGCTCTACCACCTCATCTGAGGTATGTATTCTTGGGAAAAGGTGACACTTTGCCGGTAATTATTGCATCAGATTTGAATGTGCATCAAGTTGAGAGTATGATGGAGGTGTTAAAAAGGTTCAAAAGAGCTATTAGGTGGACTATTGTGGATATTATTGGGATCCCTCCCGGGATTTGTTCACATAAAATCAAACTCATGCCCGATCATAATCCAAGTATTGAGCACCAAAGACGTTTAAATCCACCTTTGAAAAAGTTAATGAAGAAGGAAATTATTAAGTGGTTGGATGCTGGAGTGATATATACAATTATCAATAGTAGTTGGGTATGCCCTGTTCAGTGTGTACCTAAGAAAGGGGGAATGACTATGCTCCCCAATGAGAAAAATGAGCTTGTACCGGTGCGACCGCTGACTGGATGGAGGGTGTGTATGGATTACAAGAAATTAAATGCATGGACCAAGAAGGACCATTTTCCTATGCCCTTCATGGATCAGATGTTGGGTAGACTTGCAGGAAAGGGGTGGTACTATTTTCTTTATGGTTATTCAGGTTATAATCAGATCTTGTTGCACCGGAAAATCAAGAGAAAACAACTTTTACTTGTCCTTATGGAAACTTCGCGTTAAAGAGAATGTTGTTTGGGTTATATAATGCACTAGCCACGTTTCAAAGATGTATGATGTCGATATTCTCTGATATGGTGGAGGACACTATTCAGGTGTTAATGGATGATTTTTCAGTGGTTAGTGACTCATTTGAGCGGTGTTTGATTCATTTGTTCGAGGTTCTTAAGAGGTTTGAAGATTGCAACCTTGTGCTAAATTGGGAAAAGTTTCACTTCATGGTGAAAGAAGATATTGTATTGGGTCATCGCATTTCAGAAAAGGGTATAGAGGTTGATCGAACTAAAGTTGAGGTGATATAGAAACTTCCTCCACCCATCTCTGTAAAAAGGTGTGAGAAGTTTTCTTGGGCATGCAGGATTTTACCGGAGGTTCATCAAGGATTTTTCGAAGATTGCATATCCTTTGTGCAAGTTGCTTGATCAAGAGTGTAAGTTTTATTTTGATGAATCCTGTCTTAAGACATTTGGTGAGTTAAAGGAGAAGTTGGTGTCTGCACCTATCATCATTTCTCCGGATTGGAGAAAGCCATTTGAGGTGATGTGTGATGGGAGTTGGGTTGCTCTTGGTGTGGTATTGGGACAAAGAAGGGACAAAACCCTTCATCCCATTTACTATGACTGAACAAGTGCTCCTTGCAGTAGTCTTTGCTTTCAAAAAATTTCGCTCCTATTTGCTTGGCACGAGGGTTATTGTGCATACTGATCATTCTCCTTTGAGATATTTGATGGAAAAGAATGATGCGAAACAAGGTTGATTTGTTGGTATTACAATTGCAAGAATTTGACTTTGAGGTGAAAGATAGAAAAGGGACCAAAAATCAAGTTGCTGATCACTTGTGCCGATTAGAAGATGAAGCAATTAGAGTATTAGGTGAAAAGGCTGAAATTGATGATATTTTCCCCGATGAACATGTACTGGCTGCCTCCCAAGACTTGATTCCATGGTTCAAAGATTTTGCGAATTATCTGGCTAGTGATATCGTCCAACCAGACTTATCCTTTCATCAAAGAAAAAAGTTCATGGATGATGTGAAATTTTGTTTTTTGGATGAGCCATACTTATATCGGAGATGTGCCGATGGTCCTATTCGGCATTATGTGCAGGAAGTTGAGATGTTGAGTGTTTTGGAGGCATGCCATTCTTCGCCTGTAGGTGCGCATCATAGTGGTATCCGGACTGCTCACAAGATCTTGCAATGTGGCTACTATTGGCCAACCATCCACCAAGATGCTCTTGAGTTCGCCAAGGATTGTGATAGATGCCAATGAGATGGTGGCATTTTGAGAAAGCAAGAGCTCTCTTTAAATCCCATTCTTTTGATTGAATTGTTTGATGTGTGGGGAATTGACTTTATGGTCCCTTTTGTGAGTTCTCATGGGATGAAGTACATTCTTGTTGCGGTCGATTAGGTGTCAAAATAGGTGGAAGCTATCGTATTTGCGATTAATGAAGGGAAGAGTGTCACCGCGTTCTTGAAAAACAACATATTTTCTAGATTTGGCACCCCAAGGGCTACTATCAATGATGGGGGATCCCACTTTTGTAACAAGCTGTATAAGGGAATCTTGGAAAAATATGGGGTTCGCCATAATGTGGACACTCCTTACAATCCTCAAACTAGAGGGCAAGTTGAGGTGTCAAACAAGGAGACTAGCAGATTTTGGTAAAAACGGTGAATGCTAGTAGAACGGATTGGTCAAGGAGGCTTGATGATGCTCTTTGGGCCTACCAGACAGCATACAAGACTCCCATAGGTATGTCCCATACCAACTTGTATATGCGAAGGCTTGTCATTTACCGGTTGAATTAGAGCATAAGGCCATGTGGGCATGAAGAAGTTGAAAATGGATTGGAATGAGGCTGCAGAACAGTGGTTAAATGGGTTGAATGAGCTTGATGAATTTTTCTTGAAGGCATATGAAAGTTAATCCGTCTACAAAGCAAAGATGAAGAAGTACCATGACCAAAAGATTGAGTAGCGCGATTTTTTGGTTGGGGATTTGGTGATTTTGTTCAATTCTAGGTTGCGCTTGTTTCCGGTCAAATTCAAGTCCAAATGGACTGGTCCTTATGTGATCACCCACCTATTCCCTCATGGTGCAGTTAAGTTGGAAAACAACGAGGGTGTAAGGTTTAAGGTGAACGGGCAACGAATCAAAATCTATCTAGGGCATGCTGAAACAACGAATGAAGTGATCGAGGCATACCATCTTGATGAAGTCAGAGTAATCAAGAGTCCTCTGTCGTGCCGCAACATTAAATCAAGCACTGATTGGGAGGAAACCCAATATGTATTCTCTAGCGAAATATAGTTTTTTAGTGATTTTCTAGGCATAGTCGCATTATTTTTGCTTTTATTACTTATGTCACGTCTGAATGTTTCTTTATTTTTCTTTAGAAGTGTTGGGTAGAGCATAGAGTAGGGTCCGTGTCAAAAATGTGTCCAGAAAACACAAAACGATTAGCAGTAATGGGTGTTAAATGTGGAGGGATCAAATCACCAGAAATCAGCAGAAAATTGGTCTGGTGCACCCATTGATGGACCGTCGGGACGATTCGTCGTGCCCATTTATGTTCTTTAAATTTTTCTATGTTAGGGCACTCTCAATGGAGGGGTCGACGTACCATCGACCAACTTATGTTCCATTGATGGGGAATCGTTCATCCCTCACCAACCAACCCGACCCGACCCGTCCAGCTAGATATTAAAAGTTTTTCAACTTCACATAACCCCCATAACCGTTTCCCTCCCTATTTCCTCTCATTTCCCCCACTTTCTCACCCATTAACTCCCATTCCATCATCAGATTCCCACCTTTCCCCACTTCCACAAACTCCATTCTCTCTCCAAATCTTCCAACTTCTTCAGTCTCCTTACTGGTCGGTGTTGTGGTTGGTGTTGCTGTTGTTCAACTACAAGTTTGCATACTCTCTTTTCTTCCCCTACAGTTTCCAGGTATGTACTTCTGATCTTCTAGACAACTATCATTAATTTTCATGTTAACTTGATGTCTTATCTTGTAGGTATTGAATTTGGGAGCCCTTTGCATGCTAAAAACTTACACCTGAAGTTCTAAGTCCTTTAGAACACTGAAATTGAAAGGGATGGGGGTCTGTTGTTAAAAATGTGTTATGTTTGCATGCTTTTTTCTGACCTTGTCTTTTGATAGGCTGTAGAATCGAACGTTCAAATATGAAAATTCGTGCCCTAGGATTGATGAAATGCTGGGTTAAATGTTAGGGAAACTTAAGGTCTCTAAATGGCTTGAAAATTCTATCCCTAAATGACAGAACGAGACCCCGTCGGCAGATCGTCGGTCTCTCGACGGGCCGTCGTTGGGGTCCATCAACCCCAACATCCCTTGCTTAGTCTAAGTGTCCGTCGACGGACCCCACTGACGGACCATTGTCCCTTTGACGGTCTATCCTAAACAACCGTTGACAATTTCAGAACCTTTGTTCCTGATTTTCTAAAAAAACATTCTAAGTGCCCTTTGACGAACCCCACAGACGGACCGTCATCCCTTCAACGGACCCCACAGATGGATTGTTATCCCTTCGACGGTCCGTCCTGCACAACCGTAGATGCTGTCAGAACCTTTGTTTCTAAATTTTCTAAAAAAAATTCGAAGTGTCCGTCGATGGACCGCACTGATAGACCATCGTCCCTTCAACTGTCCGTCTTGCACAACCGTCGACATTGTCAAAACCTTTGTTTCTGATGTTCTAAAAAAATTATTCTAAGTGTCCCTGGACGGACCCCCTTGACGGACCGTTGTCCGTTCGACGGACAGTCGATGGGTCTATTCTGCACTTCTGCACTGCCATTCCATTATGTGTTTTACTCTTTTGTTTGATGCTTTTGAATGTGTTACAGGCTTATAGTTGTACTAATAACTTCTCTTTCCAGGTACATATGGCATCCAAGCAAGACTGTGTCTACTCGAGAGAGTGTTCTAAGTCTGGTGCCCCGTCGAACCGGGTGGTCATAGGCTCAGACGATAAGCGTGACCCGGAGCATGTGCCACCATGCACCCTCACTCCTATCCGTGCTGCACGCACCACCAGAGCCACGTCCATGAAGGTGGCACCCGGCGGAGTCACTGCCTCCCAGTCTGAAGAGGAGCGCATACTGATCGGCAAACCTTCTGGGTCAATTACACATTTTGAAGGAGCGTCCGACACCGAGGAGGCTTTTGGTTTAGACGAAACAACCAACTTTGTGGAGGCTTCTATGTTTGAGGAGGCTTCTGCTTCTCCTAATGCCAATGATTCAGCTACTTTTGTCCAGTCTGATGAGGCTGATAGAGGTAGGACGCTTAGCTGTTATGTCAAGGAGGGAAATAAGTCACTAAAATACATCCAAATGTACCCTACCTAAACCTGACCCTAAGTTACAAGTCAAGAAAGTCCTATCGCGATCCTAAGAGTCTATTATGGTTAACTTAAAGCAGTGAAAATAAGCAAGCCTATCGCAACAAGTATAAATAAGATGTGAAGTTGTTCTCAGAGAGAATGTTGAAAAAAAATAATCTTTATATTCAAACTGAAATCATTCTGTGAAAAATGAGGATGTTGTTTTGAAGTGAGGACACTAGTTGCATTACCGAAAAATTGGTACCTTGGTAAGAGATCAAAGAGGATAGGTGTCGGTGTGTGGTGAGTCTGTGTCATGGTCTAATACACATGAGCGAGCCTAATAGTGATAATATGCATAAACATAATGAAAATAATCGGGATTGATAGCCAGATTATTGCAAATCTAAAATAAGGATACTCTTGTACAAAGACTTTGTGGTGAGTCATAGTTCATCACTTGAGGACAAACAACGAATTTATGTTGATGGTGTTGATAAACCGTGGTTTTACGGTACTTTCAATACTTTTTCCTTAAGTTTAGTGTGTGTCTAAGCCCTTTTTGTAGTAGTTTCAATGTATTTTTCTCTTTGTTTGCAGGAAACCTGTCCAGAATTAAAACGCGGAAGAACTGTGCTGAAATTGCAAAAATGATGACCGACGAAACCATCGACGGTCGTAGGTGGCAACCTTCGTCTGAAGAAAAAATGTTGTTGAAGGAAGATCAGGAAATTATGACCAAGTGTGGGGCTACGAAAGCTATCTATGGACCGTCATCTCCACGATGGACCGTCCTACACATCCGTCATTGCTAACAAAAAGTAGCCCCAGTACCCATCTTGAAAAGATTCTAAGTGTGGAGAAACAGAAGCCATAGACAGACCGTCTTGCACTCAACGGACCGTCATGCCGGTCCGTCGATAGTAACATTGAGTTGGAAAGCAGTTGAAAAAAATTAAAAATTCTAAGTGTGGAACGATGGGAGGCCTCGACGGTTCATCGGTATGGTCGTCCACTACCATGCGTTTTTGGACAGATTTTCCTTAAATAGATTTCCTTTTTATGTTAGGATTTCTTTATTATAAATACTTGTAAAAACCTTTTTTTTTGGGTTAGACTCTTGGTTATTTTTCTGATTTGTTATATTGGTTGTTGAATATTGGGTTTTCAAAAATAATTCATTTTTTTGGAATCATTTATTGCAGTATTTTCTCAAATTCAAGTGATTTTATAGATTTTCTTCAATGTCATCAAAGTAAGTACATTAATTCTTGTCTAATCAATATGAACTCTGTAATTATGAACATTGGTAACTAAATCCATAACTAGGGTTGTGAGAACCATGGTTAAATAACAAGGTAAAAACTAGCTAAAATAACAATTCTAGAATAGTGTCTTGCATGTATTGATAATTATTTCGTATAGAAGTCTTTTTAACAAGTGCACGCGTTAGAATCGGATTGTTGCTACTTGCCGGACCAAGGATGTAGATATAAGAAAATAATTATCAACGTAGATGTAGTATACACTATCTAATAGGCTAGTGTCGATTAGTGTGAAGTAACAACTAAGCCATACATCGATTATGATGCTTAATATGAGGTAAAGGTAAGGTTTTGTAAAGCATACACACGTATCCGGACAAAGGTGTAAAGCTAAATTCCCTAGTTGCCGGACCAAGGAATTAGGGATAAATAATTCACCAGTTTGAATGCAAGATACTAGGAAATGATTGTTTTACCTAGAATTACCGCGTTATGAACCTGGGGGAATACTTATGCCCTATTTACTCACATCACTTGATAAATATCAAATATTCATACTTGCAACTTGTTTACTTAGAAATATTTAATTCCTTTTGTTATTTAAAACCCCATTTTTATTACCTGTTTTTGGAAAGTACTTGATTAAATAGAAGTAATTGTAGGTTAAAATTAAGTCTAAATCATTTTCCTTGTGAGATCGACCACAACCTCATAGTTGGGTTCTTTACTTGATACAACCGCTTATACGAGAAGTAAATTTGAGTGTATAATTCTTAAGTGATAATTTATGTGGTATTTATCATGAATGGTTAAAACATTATGATGACCTATATGTTTTTTAATTTTATGTTGATTTAACACTTTATGTATCTTGTTGTTGAATGAGACGAAAAGGACTAAGGGTTCAGGTGTTGCAAGGGTAAGAAGTGGGGGTGATGTACATGAATAAAATAATTAGGTAGATTCCACCGTGAAAGAAAGGAATTTGTGGTTAATACTAAGAAACCTTGATAAAAGGTTTCATATGGCAGGGTCTAGATAAGATGAAGAGAAAGCAAGGGTACGTCGTGTATGGTTAGTCGAAATGTGGGTAGTAAGGGTACTAGTGTAATTCTAAGGCATTTAGAGTGAGAGGGTAAAAGTGGAGAAGAAAATGGTTTTATTGCATGTTATAACTCGTTGAATTCTTATATTATGTGAGGGGCGTCGAGTTAACCGATGATGTCTGCCAGTTCGTGTATATTTGTACTAATACTACTCTTGCTATGCCTTTTTGGCATTGTTTTTATGCAAGGTCGGTGATGTTTTTTTAGGTGAAGACAAAGAGAATCTCGTGCAGCTTCTAATTTTCCTTCCGTATGGTAAGATATGTGTCTATACATTATTATGTATTGCATGAACTCTTAGAAGTTGTTGTACCTGGTTAGACTAGACCCTTGGGCGTGTTGATTACTTTATAGGTCTTAACCCGAAATTGTTATAAAATTTCTTATATTAAACCTTGTTGATTCATTTATCTTTGTTATTATTTTGAAATTTTGCATAATTTAACTGTTGGGATATGAGGGTTATCCTACTTATGTGTTAGAGTAGGTGCACACACGACTCAGTAGGTTGGGTTGTGAAAAATTAGTATCAGAGACCAAGTTACTGGCCTCCTAGTAAAAGAGGAAAATATGGACTAAACTCTTGCGGAATGATATGTTCACGTCCATATCTAATCCTCATGAAGATATGAAGCATTTTATGAAGTTGTTCCACCTTTTTTTATTTTTTTCATGTGAAGTGTCGCTTGTGGCATTAGTTGAGTCCAATTGGTATCTCAAATTAAAATTGGTATCTCAAGAAAGAAAATCGAACATCGTGGTAGCGACAGAAGGAACAGAATCAAGGTAAATTGGAACTAAGAAGGTTCCAATTGGTATCTATCCATAACGGTTGTGTTATTTCAGGGATGACTAGAAATGGTCATCCATGGAGCTAACTAAATAACAACGTGACTTGTCTGTGAATTATACCTTAGGGAATGTGAATATGTGTTTTGTTGTCTGAATCAAATGTGAATGTGGAAGTTGTATTTTCTTGGATGTGATGATACAATTATGTGCACTATAATAACGTGTTTGAACCATGATATGTGCAATATATTAGTTGAGTTGTTGAAATTTTGCAAGATCATAATTCCTTGAGGGTCGTGAAACTCGTTGTGGAAAGAAGATCATGACTAATTTTGATGCAAGGGTTTAGACAAGTTACGAGGTGATTCGTAAGCAAAATTGGGACATGTCTTAAACTTGACTAGTAATTGTTTGAGTGTTTTAGTGTATCTTCGGAATGTGTTGGTTGTGGGGTTGAATTAAAAGGAATGTGTTGGATTTGGTATTGTTAAGATTGACTCGGGGTAGACATCGACTATCCTAGATAATTGAATCACTCTAAAAATGCATGTGTTAAACCTGGGATGTAACAACTTTAGTTTTTTTAGAAAAATCAGTAGGTGCTACCCATGGTGGCATCGATGGACCGTATCCAGAACAACGGTCCACCTTCACAACCGTCGATAGGATCAAAAACTCCCAAAAATTTCAGCCTAGAAAAATTGGCTATGTCTTGGACGACGGACGGACTAACGGTCTAAACGATGGTCCGTAGTCCGTGACAATCGATCAAGACTTCCTTCAACCACTCTCTGGCACGAGCTATGGATGACCAGCATGGTTCGTAGGTGGGTCTGACTGTAGGTGGAATATTTGTAGCCAGTTAAGGAGAAATACAGTTGGGTCAACTAAAAATGATTATAACTCTTAGAACAAAATGAATTAGGTCTCCTATAACCTACACACATATAAATAATTGAATTATCTTTCCATACCCACCGACCTTGCTAAATACAGACCTCTGAGTAAAAAGTTATGCCCATTTTAGTAAAGGCATATCGAACAGGCCATCACGACGGACCCAAGGACGGGGCGTCGGGCGCACAACGAACCGTCAGTCCTTGTCATCGTGAGGCCTGACAACAACCTTCCCATGGGTCTTTTTTACCTCTCCCACTCTGTTTAAACCCTAAGTTACGTTGTTTTGACCCTAAATTATCAGATTGTAGTCAGTTTAAGCCTGAAAACGTAATTGAAACATATCCAAGTCAAATAATTAAATCAAAACATAGAAAATTAGAAGCAAGATAGGAGAAAAAAGCTCAAGAACCCTAGTTCAAGAACGCCACAAGATCCAGCAGTTCCAGCCCTAAAACTTAAGTATCACATTTTATCACCAGGTATGTTGGATTTGACTAGTGGGATCCTTTTACCCATTGGGTCCTTAGTTTCAATCAGTTCTTGATTTTCTTGTCATGATTAAACCTAGGGTTTCTAGAACTTTAATATAACTTCAATAATTTATTGAATATACGTTCCAAATCAGATTATCATGTTACTACTCATATTATCGCACTAATTTCAGAATCATAGCTTTGTATTTATTTAGTTCTTGAATTACACATGCTAGGTCATATATTTCAGACACTTCATATATGCATGCCTCACTTATAAATGCATAATTACCATCATGCTTTTATACCTTTGGCAGGGTATATTGGGTCCTCTCGATGCGGCGTATACATCAGACTCCACTTTTAGCTCATCTGGTTTTATTATCGGCTATTAGTAGCTCCCACAGTTTAGTCAGACTCTCTGCATTGACCATTTAACAGTATATTCAGTATTCAATTTCATCATGTTATAAATTGGTCATTGCATCCAGTTAGCTCAAAAATCAGCACATTATGTTCAGATTATTATACTTGTTTTTGTGCTTGTTCAGTTATGTTTTATTTCAGCTTTACTCTATCCAACATGCTCAGTACCTTTCAAGTACTGAAGCATACGTGCGTTACATCTTCTCGTGATATAGGTTCAGGTTCTCAGCATCTAGATCTTGCATTGATTGATTTCCCGATATCCAGTTCAGCAGATTCAGTGGTGAGTCCTCATTCTCCGAGGACAACAGTCATGAGTTTCATTTCAGTCTTTAGTCATTTGTTTTAGTTTTTGCTAGATTTAGCTGGGTCTTGTCCCAGTATTTCTATTCTAGATTAGAGGCTATTTTTACACGTAGTTAGATTCAGCTGAATATTGAGTTAATATTTCTTTTGTATTAAACTCAGTATTTTCAAATATCTCAGTTATATATTATGTATATTCCTCATGTTTTATTTAAAGTATGATTTAGCTTCCGCAACAGTTTATTATCTTTAGTATGCTCATGATCATGCCAACAAGGTTAGCTTGGGATAACTTGTGGTCCTAGGTTCCGTGTCTGGAGGGTAGCTTGGGGCGTGACAAAACTTGGTATCAGAGCACTACGTTCAAGACTCCTAGAATTTCTGAAAAAGCCGCACTATGTAGAGTCCTTTTCATGGGTTTGAAGTGCACCACATCTAATGATAGGGAGGCTATGAAGTGTTTTTGGAAAAACTTCACCTTCTTGTTACTCTTATCGTGCGTATGATATGATCTAATTCAATTTTTACACGACGTTGAGCGCTTAAGATCATGCCTTCTCATATAGCTTAGGCATGGAATGCTAATGCACGTAATGCTAACACAGTTCCTCTAGTACCAGATAAGAAAGTTTAGATGCAGAGTTTCAGAATGCCAATTCAGCTTTTGCCTTAGAGTATGACCAACCAGAACAATCAGTAGGTTCTAGTTCCTACTAAATGAAATGATCGATTAGTGGCAACCAGATTATTTGATTTTGTTAGGATGAATCCGCCTAAGTTTTTAGGATCGCAAGTTGGTAAAGAACCACAGAAGTTCATTGATGAGGTCAAGAAAATATTTAGTGTGATGTCAATAACTGGTAGTAAAATTTGAGATTGGCATCTTACAAACTCAAGGATGTGACTCAGATATGGTTCACTCAGTGGAAAGACAACATACATGACTTTGTCTTTTGTAACTCCATATAGCAGTCCAAATCTGTATTATTCCAGAAACTCTATCAGAACCCTTCTACGTCTCTACACAAGTCGGTGACCTAGTTATAGTTAGACGGGTATACAGAAATGGCCCTGTGATAATCTCTCAGAAATTCATCTCAGCAAATCTAGTAGAGTTAGAAATGGTAGACTTCGATGTCATTCTAAGCATGGATTGGTAACACTCATGTTATGCCTCAGTCGATGTTCATTTTCAGTTTCCAGACAAACCAATCTTAGAATGGATGGGTAGTAGCCTGGCGCCTATGGATCAATTTATTTCTTACCTTAAAGCCAAAAAGATGATATCTAAGGGTTATATCTATCATCTAGTTCAGGCTAAGTATTCTAGCCTTGAAACCCCATATTTTGAGTCAATTCCAGTAGTGTTTGAATTTCCAGAAGTATCTTCAAAAGATCTTCCTGGGGTTCCTCCCGAAAAGGAAATCGACTTTGGAATAGATCTTCTTCAAGATACCCAACCTATTTCTATTCCTCCCTACATAATGGATCCACATAGCTTAAGAAATTGACAGAGCAGTTGAAAGACCTTCTAGATAAGGGTTTCATTAGACCTAGTACTCCACCATGGGGTCCACCAGTATTGTTCATAAAGAAGAATTATGGTTTCCTCAGAATGTGCATTGAATATAGACAGTTGAACAAGGTCACAATCAAGAATAAGTATCCCATCCCCAGGATTGATGACTTGTTTGACCAACTTCAGGGTTCTAGTCATTTCTCAAAGATAGACCTCAGATCAGATTATCATCAGCTTAGAGTCAGAGATACTGACATTCTAAAAATAGCCTTCAGAACTCGGTATGTCATTATGAATTTGTAGTTATGCCATTTGGACTAACCAATGCTCCTGCAACTTTCATGGATTTGATGAACAAAGTGTTCAAACAATACTTAGAATTGTTTGTTATCGTCTTCATTGATGATATTCTCATTTACTCTAGGAGTGAGGAAGAACATGCAAGTCATTTGAGAGTTGTTCTGCAGACTCTCAAAGATTTCCAGTTAATCGCTAAGTTTAGTAAATGTGAGTTTTGGTTGCAATTCGTTGCTTTCCTTGGTCACATTGTATCGAGCGAAGGGATACGAGTAGATTCACATAACATAAAGGCAGTGAAACAATAGCTCAGACCTACCTCTACAACAAATATAAGAAGTTTCTTAGGTCTAGCGGGTTATTACAAAAGTTTTGTGGAAGAATTTTCATCCATAGTCTCACCATTGACTAGGTTGACTCAGAAGATGGTCAAATTCCAATGGTCAAATGATTCTGAGAAGAGTTTTGACGAATTGAAAACTAGATTGACTACAACTCCTATTTTGACTCGAGCAGAGGGTTCATATGGTGATGTGATCTATTGTGATGCATCCAGAGTTGCCCTAGGTTGTGTGTTGTTGCAGTGATGTAAGATGATAGCATATGCCTCTAGACAACTTAAGGTTCATGAGAAGAACTATCCAACTCATGACATCGAGCTTGCAGCAGTGGTGTTTGTACTGAAGATATGGAGACACTACTTTTATAGTTTTCATGTAGATGTGTTCAACGATCATAAGATCCTTCAGTATGTATTCACCCTGAAAGAGTTGAATATTCGCCAGACGATATGGCTTGAGTTCTTTAACGATTATGATATGAGTCTGCATTATCATCCTGGAAAGGCGAATGTAGTGGACGATGCTCTTAGTAGATTATCTATTGTTAGTGTAGCCAATGTTGAGGAAAAAAGAAAGGAGCTAGTGAAGGATGTTCACAGTCTTGCTCGCTTGGGAGTTCACCTCATGAGCATATTAGACAGCGCTGTAACAGTTCAAAATAGGGCAGAATTGTCTTTGGTAGTGGAGGTTAAGGAAAAGCAAGAGAGTGATCTGATCTTGCTTGAACTAAAGGGTGCAGTTAACAATCAGAGAGTTGAGGTTTTCTCCCAAGGGGGAGATAGTGTACTTCGCTACAAAGATAGATTGTGTGTTCCTAATGTAGGAGAATTGAGGCAGCATATTCTTGCAGAAGCTCATAACTCCAGGTATTCTATTCATCCAGGCGCCACAAAGATGTACCGTGATCTGCGGGAAGTCTATTGGTTGAATGGCATGAAGAGGGATATAAAAGACTTTATGTGTAAGTTCCCTAATTTCCAGCAAGTCAAGGTAGAACATCAGAAAATAGGAGGTATCACTCAATAGATCAATATTCCTACTTGAATGTGGGATGTGATCAATATGGATTTGATCACAGGGTTACCTCCTACTCACAGACAGCATGACTAAATTTGGGTGATAGTTGATAGGATGACTAAGTCTTCTCGCTTTTTGGCGGTCAAGACTACACATTCGGCAGAGGACTATGCCAAGCTTTACCTTACTGAAATTGTGAGGTTACATGGGGATCCTTGGTATATCATCTCAGATAGATGCCTTCAGTTTACGTCTCATTTCTGGAAGTCATTTAAAAAAGGTCTTGGTACTCAAGTTAACCTTAGTACACCATTTCATCCACAGACGGATGGGCAGGCAGAGCTTACTATTATGACCTTAGAGTATATGTTGAGATCTTGTGTTATCGATTACAAAGGTAGTTGGGATGAGCACCTTCCTCTTACTGAGTTTTCCTACAATAATAGCTCCCATTCCAGTTTTCAGATGGCACCTTATGAGTCTTTATATGGGCATAGATGTAGATCTCTTTTTTGTTGGTTTGAAGTAGGATAAGCAGCTTTGATAGGGCCAGATTCAGTCCTTTGCGCTATGGAGAAAGTGCAACTCATTAGAGATAGATTTAATACAGCCTAAAGTCGTCAGAAATCTTATGCAGATGTTAGGAGAAGGGAACTAGAGTTCCAAGTTGATGATTGGGTTTTTCTGAAAGTCTCACCTATTAAAGGGGTGATCAGATTCAGAAAGAAAGGGAAGCTCAGTCCTAGATATGTAGGCCCTTCCAAGATCTTGAAAAGGATTGGCTAGGAGACATATGAGTTAGAGTTGCAATCAAAGTTAGATGCAGTGCATCCGGTCTTCCACATCTCACTCTTGAAGAACTGCGTAGGTGACCCAGCCTCTATAGTGCCATTAGATTGTGTGGCGGTGAAAGATAGTCTTTGTTATGAGGATGTACCAGTTGAGATTCCTGACCGTTAGGTTAGAAGGTTGAGAAACAAAGAAGTCGCTTCAGTCAAGGTTTTGTAAAGGAGTCAGTCCGTAGAGGGAGCTACTTCGGAAGTAGTAGCAGCCATGAAAGCCAAATATCCTTACCTTTTTCCTTCCGATTCCACTCCAGCTTGAGGTAATAGTTCCTCTTTAGTTTTACAGTCATTCATGTGTAAATTTAATTTTAGAATCATATTCCCTCAGTTTGTACTTTCATTTTTAGCGTAGTTGCATGTACTCAGAACTCAATTCACTCAAAACTAAGTTCTCAATGTTTAGTAATGGGGTTTGCATCTCTCTCCCTCTATTCCAGCTAGTTAAGTCTTCATTCGAGGACGAATGTTACCAAGGGGGAGATAATATAACACCCCGTAGCAAAAACAAACCAAAATAAGATTTTCAGAAAAATCAGCAGGTGCTACCAACGGTGGCATCGATGGACCGTAGCCTGAACCACGGTCCGTCGTGCACAACCTTTGATGGGATCAGAAACTCCAAAAAATTTTAGCCTAGAAAAATTGGATAAGTCTTGGACAACAGACGGACTTACGATCCATAGGTCAAATGATGGTCCGTAGTCTGTGACCATCGATCAAGACTCCCTTCAACCACTCTCTGAAAAGTGCTATGGATGACCAGCATGGTTCGTAGGTTGACCTACGGTCAGTAGGTTTTGCCGTAGGTGGAAAATTTGCATCCAGCTAAGGGGAAATGTAGTTGACTCAACTAAAAATGATCATAACTCTTAGAACAAAATGAATTAGGTCTCACATAACATACCAACATATAGATAATTGAATTATCTTTCCATAGCCACCGACCCTTCTAAAATTAAACCTCCGAGTAAAAAGTATGCCCATTTTAGTAAAGTCCTCTTGAACAGTCCCTCACGACTGACCCAACGATGGGGTGTTGGGCGCATGACGGACCGTCATTCTTGGCCGTCGGAGGCCCGACAAAGCCCTTCCCAGGGGTCTTTTTGACCTTTCCCACTCTATTTAAACCCAAAGTTACGTCATTTTGACCCTAAATCATCAGATTTTGATCAGTTTAAGCCTCAAAACATAATTAAAACATATCCAAGTCAAATCATTAAATCAAAACATAGAAAATTAGAAGCATGAAAGGAGAAAAAAGCTTAAGAACCCTAGTTCAAGAACGCCACCAGCTCAAACAGTTCCAGCCCCAAAACTTAAATGTATTTTTCCGTGGATTTCATCACAAGGTATGTGGGATTTCACTAGTGGGTTCCTTTGACCCAATGGGTCCTTAGTTTCAGTCAGTTCTTGATTTTCTTATCATGATTATACCTAGGGTTTCTAGAACTTTGATATAACTTCATTAATTTATTAAATATATGTTCCAAATAAGATTATCATGTTATTACTCTGATTATCGCATGAATTTGAGAATCCTAGCTTTGTATTTGTTTAGTTCTTGAGTTACACATGCTAGGTGATATATTTCAAACACTTCATCTATACATGCCTCACCTATAAATGCATAATTACCATATTAATTGTTGCATTCTCAGTTTGCATGTTCAGTTTTGAGCTATCAAGTATTTAATTAAATTTAGATATAATCAGTTAATTTACAGAATTCATTGGGAGTAGCATAATATTGAGTTGGACTAGGGTTTAGCGTACCCAATAGTCCAAGAACTACAAACCGAGTAGGTTGTAGGTCCCCTCTGTGGCAAATTAGTTTAGTGATCATAACATCATGCTTATATACCTTTGGCGGGGTATATTGGGTCCTCTCGATGGGGCGTATACATCGGACTCCACATTTAGCTCATGTGGTTTTTATTATCGGTTATTAGTAGCTCCCACAGTTTAGTCATACTCTTTGCATTGACCATTTAACAGTATATTCAGTATTCAGTTTCACCAATATATAAATTGGTCATTGCATCGAGTTAGCTAAGAAATCAGCAAATCATGTTCAGACTATTACACTTGCTTTGTGCTTGATCAGTTATGTTTTATTTCAGCTTTACTCTATACATGCTCAGTACATTTTAAGTACTGATGCATACATGTTCTACATATTGTCGTGATGTAGGTTCAGGTTCTCAGCATCCTGATCACGCATATATCGATTTTCGGATCCAGTTCAGCAGAATTAGTGGTGAGCCCTAATTCCCTGAGGACAACAGTCATGAGTGTCACGACCCAAAACGAGCCGCGAGTGGCACCCACACTTATCCTACTATGTGAGCGAACCAACAAATCTAAACCCAAACATATCAACCATAATAAACAAAATATAATGCGGAAGACTTAAAACTCATTAATGAAAATCGATTAATTAACTTCTAAAAACTCAATACTTATTATTCCCAAAATCAGGAAGTCATCACCACAAGAACATCTATCCTCAAATTACTAAATCTAAGAGTGTCTAAGAAGCTAAAATAAATAAACAGCTAGTCCATGCCGGAATTTCAAGGCATCAAGACATGAAGAGGAAGATCCAGTCCAAGCTAGAAGCAATATCTCACCCTGAAATCTGGCATGACGAAGACTGGCTAGAGTTGAGGACGAGTTGAAGACGATGGCACGTTTGCTGCACTCCACAAATAATCAAAGAAAAACAAATACAAGTAGGGGTCAGTACAAAGCACAAGTTCTGAGTAGGTATCATTGGCCAACTCAAAATAGAAACCAATATATGTCAGATAATAACATAAAATCAGCTAATATTCTTAACAGGTGACAACAACAATTACCATAACCCTTGGTCACAACACCAAGCACATCTATGAGGCATCAAGCCTCCACACCATACTCATTTGGGAAACAGGTTCTTTAGATTGAGTATATTTACATATTTCAAGATTCATTCTCTTTACTATCCTGGTGTCGGAACGTGACACTCCGATCCATTACTATCCTGGTGTCGGAACGTGACACTCCGATCCATCTACTATCCTGGTGTCGGAACGTGACACTCCGATCCATCTACTATCCTGGTGTCGGAACGTGACACCCGATCTTCTAATACTATCCTGGTGTCGGAACGTGACACCCAATCCTCTAATACTATCCTGATGTCGGAACGTGACACCCGATCCTCTAATACTATCCTGGTGTCGGAACGTGACACCCGATCCTCTAATCTCATTACTTTAGTTCATCAAGCCTTCTTTTATACCAAGGCATCATCATTAACAAAGTAAATTCAAGATTTAAGATTCACAACCTCATCTTCCCAATCCATTACAATTACATATTCACATCATGCAAGCACACAATTAAGCATATAGAAGACTTTATAATACTACCCAACACATATCATTCGCTATTAAGAGTTTAATATAAGATAGTATAAACCATAACCTACCTCCACCAAAGAATCGTGATCAAGCAAGCTAATTCCCCAATGCTCTGCTGTCCTCTTCGTTCCTCTCTCTCTCGATCGATCGTTTCCCCCTTTCTCTCTCTGTTCTTTCTATTTTTCTTATTCAAACCCCTTTTTCTTTTACCATAATTGTCATATAATTAATTATCAAAATGATTAAAGTAACCCACTATTTGTTTCAAGGTTATCTCCTTTAACCCCCAAGTAATTGAATTATTAACATTAACCCACTAACTTTATAATTATAAGCATGAATAGTCCAAAACTCCCCTTAAAAATTTTTAACAGAAATTCGACCAAGTCAGGTTTACGCAACCTGTGACGGTCCGTCATGACTGTGACGGTTCGTCATGCAGGTCCTTCACAAAGTTCAGAGAGTTAATTCTGTGGAAAGATTTGTGACGGTCCGTCGTGCCAACGACAGTCCGTCCTGCCATTCCGTCACGAAGTTCAGAGAGTCGATCTAAGTACCCAAATTTCAGAATTCTAAGTGTTTTGGAACGAGACCTCCTCGATGGTTCGTCGTGCCCATGACGGTCCGTCGTGGGATCCGTCGACCCTGATAGTTATTACCAGAATAAACTCTACTGCTCAAAACAACTAAACACGTCGTTACGATAGATACCAATTTTCCCATCGTTCCTCCTCGAATGATCACAAGAAGAAAAACAAGGGCGAAAAGGAGTACCTGAATCTGTAAATAGGTGTGGGTATCTTTCTTACATATCAGCCTCCTTCTCCCAAGTGGACTCTTCAACTAGCCGATTCTTCCATTGAACCTTGATTGATGCAATCTCCCTTGACCTCAACTTGCGGACTTCTCTATCTAAAATAGCAACAGGCTCCTCCTCATAAGACAAATTCACATCGAGCAGAACCGAATCCCAACGAATGATGTAGTTTCCATCCCCATGGTATCTTTTAAACATAGACACATGAAATACCGGATGCACTTCTGTCAGTCCTGGGGGCAAGGCTAATTCATAAGCTACCTCCCCCACGCGCTTCAGAACTTCAAATGGACCAATATACCTTGGGCTTAGCTTGCCTCTTTTACCAAACCGCATCACCCCTTTTATGGGCGAAAACTTCAGCAAGACTTGCTCACCCTCCATAAACTCCAAGTCTATAACCTTTCGATCTGCATATTCCTTCTGCCTACTTTGAGCCGCTAAAAGCTTTTCTTGAATACATTTCACTTTATCTAACGATTCCCTCAGAAGGTCAGTACCCCAAGGTCTAACTTCAAATGCATCAAACAAACCAATGGGAGACCTACATCTCCTCCCATACAGTGCCTCAAATGGGGCCATACCAATACTTGAGTGATAGCTATTGTTGTAGGAGAACTCTGCTAAGGGTAAGAAGTTATCCCAATGACCACCAAATTCTATCACACATGAACGAAGCATATCCTCCAACACTTGAATCGTTCGCTCAGACTGACCATCGGTCTGAGGGTGAAACGTGGTACTAAGATCCAACCTAGTACCTAATTCAGCATGCAATGTTTTACAAAACATAGAAGTAAACTGCGTACCTCTATCTGATATGATGGAGAGTGGAACCCCATGCAATCGAACAACTTCCGAGATGTAAAGTTTGGCTAACTTCTCTGCATTGTAATTCACCTTGACCGGAATGAAGTGAGCAGACTTAGTTAACCTATCAACAATTACCCAAATAGAGTCATACTTACCCATTGTCTTTGGAAGACCAACCACGAAGTCCATTGCAATTCTCTCCCACTTCCATTCAGGAATGGGCATTCTCTGAAGGATCCCTCCAGGCCTCTAGTATTCATACTTTACCTGCTGACAATTCGGGCATTGAGCAACAAAATAGACAATGTCACGCTTCATTCTACTCCACCAAAAATGTTGCTTTAGGTCACGATACATCGGTTGCACCAGGATGTATAGAATACCTTGAACTATGAGCCTCTGTAAGAATAGTGTGAATCAAATCATCGACGCGGGGTACACATACCCTTCCCTTAATTCTGAAAATACCTTCCTCATCGATTTTTGCTTCTTAAGCCTCTCCTTGCAACACCTTATCTCGGATCCGAATCAGTTTCTCATCAGTAAACTGTTTTCCCTTAATCTTGTCAAGAAAGGAAGATCTTGCCTCCACACAGGCCAACAATCCTCCCTTCTCATTTACTTCTAGTCTCACAAAGTCATTAGACAGAGTCTGAACCTCTCTAGCCTATGGGCGTCTGGAAACCTGTAAGTGAGCTAGGCTTCCCATGCTCCCTGCTTTTCTACTTAACGCATCTGCCACAACGTTAGCTTTTCCTGGGTGGTACAAAATAGTGATATCGTAGTCCTTCAGTAGTTCCATCAATCTCCTGTGTCTCAAATTCAAATCTTTCTGAGTAAAGACATATTGTAGGCTACGATGATCCATATAGACTTCACACTTAACCCCATAAAGATAGTTCCTCCATTGCTTTAATGCAAACACTACCGCGGCCAACTCCAAATCATGGGTCGGGTAATTACGTTCGTGCACCTTTAATTTCCTTGAAGCATAAGCAATTACATTCTTCTCTTGCATTAGCACTGCACCCAAACCAGAATAGGACGCATCACAATAAACAATGAAGTTCTTGCCTTCCACTAGCAAGGTAAGAATTGGTGTAGTAGTCAACAAGGTCTTGAGTTTATGAAAGCTTTCTTCACACTCGTCCGACCATACAAATGGGGCACTCTGCTTAGTCGAATTTGTCAATTGGGAAGCAACAGAGGAAAATCCCTTGACAAATCGACGGTAGTAGCTAGCTAAACCAACAAAGCTCCTTACCTCTGTAACATTAGTAGGTCTTTCCCAACTCTTCACTTCTTCAATCTTAGATGGATCCACCATCACTCCATCCTTAAAAACTACGTGCCCTAAGAAGGACACTGAATCTAGCCAAAACTCACACTTGGAGAATTTGGCATAAAGCTTTTTCTCCCTCAACATTTCCAATACAATTCTCAAGTGCTCCTCATGTTCTTTCTTGCTCTTTGAGTATGCCAGTATATCATCAATGAATACAATGACAAAGAGATCCAAATATGGCTTAAAAATCCCATTCATCAAGCTCATGAAAGCAGCAGGGGCATTCGTAAGCCCAAAACACATTACTAAGAACTCATAATGCCCATACCTGGTCCAAAAAGAAGTCTTGGGGACATCCGTTGCCCGTATTTTCAATTGATGGTAACCAGATCTCAAATCGATTTTTGAGAAGGTACAAGCACCTTGTAACTGGTCGAACAAATCATCGATTCGAGGAAAAGGATACTTGTTCTTAACAGTTACCTTATTCAGTTGCCTGTAGTCTATGCACATCCGAAAACTCCCATCCTTCTTCTTCACAAACAAAGCAGGAGCACCCCAAGGGGATGCACTTGGTCTAATCAAGCCTTTTCCTAACAATTCTTGAAGTTGAGCCTTTAACTCCCTTAACTCTCCGGGAGCCATTCTATATGGGGGTATGGAAATGGGGCGAGTACCCGATTCAAGATCAATGCAAAAGTCAATATCTCTATCCGATGGCATACCAGGAAGGTCTGCAGGAAACACATCTTGAAACTCACGGACTATCGAAACCGACTCAATTGAAGGTACTTGGGTGGTATCATTCCTGAGCTGTGCCAAGAAAGATAAGCACCCTTTACTAACCATTCTCTTAGCACGAAGAAAGGAGATGATACAAACTGGAGTGGAAGTGTAGTCACCCTCCCACACTAACTGATCTGTCCCACGCTTGGCCAACGTTACAGTTTTAGCATTACAATCTAAGATTGCAAAATTTGGAGAAAGCCAAGTCATACCCAGAATTACATCGAAATCAACCATTTCTAAAATAACCAAGTCTACATGAGTATTGCTCCCCACAAAAGTCACCATACAAGACCTATATACCTTTTCAACTATCACAGACTCACCCACCGGAGTAGAAACACGAATAGGCATGTCAAGCAATTCACAATGTAAATTAAGACCTGTAGCAAATGAGGAAGATACATATGAAAATGTGGAGCAAGGATCAAATAATACAGAAGCCATGCAATCACAAACCAAAAGATTAAATGTGATAACAGCATCAGATGTCTCCGCTTCAGACCGCCCGGGGAAAGCGTAACAATGGGCCCTATCACCTGTCTGCCCATTGCCCCTACTATGTTCTGCTGTAGTGGCTCCAGTTTGCCCGTCACCCCGACCGTTTTGGTGACCACCATTACCTCGGCCACCACGTCCTCCAGAACGACGTCCTCTTCCATGACCACCTCTACCTCTGATTATTGGAGGTCTGTAACTCTGTTTTGGACAATACCCTGTTAATGTGTCCAGTCTCCCCACATCCATGACACTCTCTGGATTCAAGCATAGGTCTCTGTGAGGATGACGAAGTCTGGGGATAACCTCCAAACTCAGAGAAATGTTGACCGGTCTGCGGTGGACCCCCAACTACAGCCTGCAGTGAAGACTGAATTGGTGGGGCTGGATAACCTCCTGAACCCTGCCCTCTAAAGTAAAAACCATTAAACTCACCTCCCTTACGAAACCTTTTAGATGTCGATGACATGGTGAAGTCATTTGGCTTCACTCCCTCCACCTCTATCACGAAGTCTACCACTTCCTGAAAGGATTTTGCTGTAGCCGCTACCTGTAAGGCTGAAATCCGCAAATTTGACCTCAACCCCTTCACAAAACGTCGAATCCTCTTTTGTGGACTGAAACAAAGCTGGGTGGCATACCTGGATAATGCACGAAACTAGCCTCATACGCAGTAACCGACATCCTGCCTTGCTCTAGGCTCAAGAACTCATCTCTCTCCTATCCCTCAAGGTCCTGGGGGATACTTCTCCATAAATAAACTAGAGAATGACGCCCAAGTCATAGGTTGTGCCTGTGCGGGTTGACACTCAACATATGACCGCCACCACATTTTGGCATTTCCCTGAAACTGATAGGTTACAAATTCAACGCCAAATCGTTCCACTATGCCCATTTTATGTAGTAACTCATGACAATCAACCAGAAAATCGTAGGCATCCTCAGATTCAGCACCCTTGAAGACTGGAGGTTTCAATTTCAAGAACTTACTGAAAAGTTCATGCTGATCACTTGTCATTTTAGGCCCTGTAGTCAAACGAGGAAACGTGCCTATTTCCAAAGAGGCATCCATGCGGGGAGCCACATCAGTTGCCTGTTGTACTTCCGGAACTTGAGGTGCTGGAGCAGAAAACACTGGAGGTGTCTGGCCTTGATCAGATAACCCGCTAAGATAAGCAAGAAGCTGATTAATCATCTCTTGGGTAGGTTGGGGTGGTAATTCCTCAGTCTTCACTTGCTCATTTTCCCCTTCCTCACCCTCTCTTACTACTTCCTCAGTCGGTGTAAGAGTCACCACCCTAGTACTAGATGGGCCAAGTGCTTGTCCTCTTCCTCTAGAGGACGTTCTCCCGCGACCTCTACCACGGCCTCTTGCCACTACTCCTCTTCGATCTACAGCCCCAGTGGCTGGCTCAGATGCGTCTTGTGTTGCCGGTGTTGGTGTTGGCGCAGTTGTTGCTCTAGTTCTAACCATCTGCAAAATAGAGTGAAGATGGTCAGATACCAATTTGTATCACCCAGATACCAATTGGATCCAAGTAATAGCACGAAACAAAGAAAGAATGGAATTTTCCTAATGTCTAATAGCCTCTCAAAGAAAAGTAAAGGCTTCCCCCTACCGTTCCATAAGACTCTACTAGACTCGTTCTTTTGTTATGAGACCAACGAACCTAATGCTCTGATACCAATTTTGTCACGACCCAAAACAAGCCGCGAGTGGCACCCACACTTATCCTACTATGTGAGCGAATCAACCAATCTAAACCTTAACATTTCAACCATAATAAACAGAATATAATGCGGAAGACTTAAAACTCATTAATGAAAATTGATTAAATAACTTCTAAAAACTCAATACTTATTATTCCCAAAATCTGGAAGTCATCACCACAAGAACATCTATCCTCAAATTACTAAATCTAAGAGTGTCTAAGAAGCTAAAATAAATAAACAGCTAGTCCATGCCGGAATTTCAAGGCATCAAGACATGAAGGGGAAGATCCAGTCAAAGCTAGAAGCAATAGCTCACCCTGAAATCTGGCGTGATGAAGACTGGCTAGAGTTGAGGACGAGTTGAAGACAATGGCACGTTTGCTGCACTCCACAAATAATCAAAGAAAAACAAATACAAGTAGGGGTCAGTACAAAGCACAAGTACTGAGTAGGTATCATCGGCCAACTCAAAATAGAAAGCAATATATGTCAGATAATAACATGAAATCAGCTAATATTCTTAACAGGTGAGAACAACAATTACCATAACCCTTGGTCACAACACCATGCACAACATGAGGACTCAAGCCTCCACACCATACTCATTTAGGAAACAGGTTGTTTAGATTGAGTATATTAACATATTTCAAGATTCATTCTCTGTACTATCCTGGTGTCGGAACGTGACACTCCGATCCACTACTATCCTGGTGTCGGAATGTGACACTCTGATCCATCTACTATCCTGGTGTTGGAATGTGACACTCTGATCCATGTACTATCCTTGTGTCGGAACGTGACACCCGATCCTCTAATACTATCCTGGAGTCGGAACGTGACACCCGATCCTCTAATACTATCCTGGTGTCGGAAGGTGACACCCGATCCTCTAATACTATCTTGGTGTCAGAACGTGACACCCGATCCTCTAATCTCATTACTTTAGTTCATCAAGCCTTCTTTTATACCAAGGCATCATCATTAACAAAGTAAATTTAAGATTTAAGATTCACAGCCTCATCTTCCCAATCCATTACAATTACATAATCACATCATTTAAGCACACAATTAAGCATATAGAAGACTTTATAATACTACCCAACACATATCATTCTCTATTAAGAGTTTACTATGAGATAGTATAAACCATAACCTACCTCCACCGAAGAATCGTGATCAAGCAATCTAATTCCCCAATGCTCTGTTGTCCTCTTTGTTCCTCTCTCGATCGATCGATTGTTTCCCCCTTTCTATCTCTGTTCTTTCTATTTTTCTTATTCAAAACCCTTTTTCTTTTACCCTAATTGTCATAAGTATCAAAGATGATAAAAGTAACCCACTATTTATTTCAAGGTTATCTCCTTTAACCCCCAAGTAATTGAATTATTAACATTAACCCACAAACTTTATAATTATAAGCATGAATAGTCCAAAACGCCCCTTAAAAACTTTTGACAGAAATCCGACCCAGTCAGGGTTACGCAACCTGTGACGGTCCTTCATGACTGTGACGGTCCATCCTGCAGGTCCGTCACAAAGTTCAGAGAGTTAATTCTGTGGAAAGATTTGTGACGGTCCGTCGTGCCAACGACGGTCCGTCCTGCCATTCCGTCACGAAGTTCAGAGAGTCGATCTCAATACCCAAATTTCTGAATTCTAAGTGTTTTGGAACGAGACCCCCTCGACGGTCAGTCATGCCCATGACGGTCCGTCGTGGGATCCGTCGACCCTGAGAGTTATTACCAGAATAAACTCTACTGCTCAAAATTACTAAACAGGTCGCTACAATGAGTTTCATTTCAGTCTTTAATGATTTAGTGTTAGTTTTTGCTAGATTTAGCTGGGGCTTGTCCCAATATTTCTAGTCTAGTTTAGAGGCTATTTTCAGACATAGTTAGATACAACTTAGAATTGAGTAAATATTTCTTTTGTATTAAACTTATTATTTTCAAATATCTTAGTTATAGAATATGGATATTCCCCTTCTTTTAATTTTAAGTATGATTTAGCTTCCACAATAGTTTATTATCTTTAAGTATGCTCATGAACATGCCAGGAGGGTTATATTGGGATCACTTGTGGTCCTAGGTTCCGTGTCTTCGTCTCATGGGTAGGTCGGGGCGTGACATGGGAACCCTTGGGAAATTTAGAAAAGAAAAGAACCCCAAAAAATTTGAAGGTAGGTTATGCTAGTCTAGGCTGCCTGGGCGGAATCTTTTGCGTCAACGTGAGGCCACCAGTCAGGGATTCCTCCCACCAGAACGGAATAGGGAGAGAAAAAATCTCATCCTATCTCTTTTGTTTTTCTTAGTCTCAAATATACACCCGATTGTGTATCAGGATTAACCCAAGAAATTCAATAAGTATTCAACTTATAAAAACATTAGTAGTTAATATTAACGGACAAAAACAGTTAGAGGACCAGCATCTACATCCTGCAAAAATTTAGGAAAACAATAAGATTAAATGAAATTTTGTTCTTTACATGACCAAAGGGACAAAAAGTCTAATAAGGATCCTTTGGGCTGGGAGGTGTTAACATCAGAGTCGAGTTCCTCATAAGGTATCATGCCAGCCTACACATGATCTGGCATAGGGAACTTTGCGTAGTCCTATAGCAATCGATTTCGGGGATCTCCCTGTTAGAGGAAACATAAGAGAAAATGACTTAATAGTTTTCCACATTCGGTCCATCATATAATCCCCCGCCCAACCTTTCCTCCTTTCATGACGCAACAGGCAGTGGAAAATATCAAACTCCATGTCAGTGTTGGGTGGAATTGGAGTAGAGTTTGGATATGAGTGTCCCAACCATCTACGAACGACAACCAAATCCTCCTCCACATGAGCACACAAGAGTAGGGGTTGAGATTTTGTAAGAGTAGTGACATTGTCTCCTTCGTCATATGACTCCACAGCCGCCTGATTGATGGTGGTCTTGTCCGACCTCTTCCTCCTCCTCCAAGAAGTAAATCCTTGCCGAATCAAAAGAGGGTGAAATGGGGGGATCCATGGTAAGCACTTCATCAGTGTCGAAATGTGGCACTCCTGCCTTCTCACATTCATAGTCACCAACCTCAGTAGGAAGAATTTCTTGTTTCCCCGATAGAACATCTTCCACTCCAAGATAATTTGTGCCCCAACATTTAGCTCGATGCCTCGTATAGTGAACACCACCACCAAGACCCGATGAAATGTCACGTTGGTGTGAATGCCCAATGGGCGGATCCTTCTAGTAACAAAGTGTAGCAATCACTTAGCATCTAGTGACAAGTCCGTACTAGTGATGCCCTCTATGGTATCCTAGTAGATCTGATTCAGCACGCAGGCTTGATCAAGGTGTCTCTCAACTAGATTAGAATCCATCATACTCCACATTTGAGACCTCGGGAACCTCTACTGCCTCATTGATAGTTATGGCATTTAGGGGGATCTTAAATCCATGAATACGGATGACGGATGAGGTCTTCCAATAAAAAAATAGGCATGACAACGTAGAACTCCCTCATCCAACTAGAGAGAAGTAGGAGGAGCCTTTGTTAGTGGGGCCCAACCAAACTTTATAAGTCGAGCGTGAAAGGCAGGAACTTTCTCATCAAAATTCAACAAGTGAAAACCCGCTCATAACATAATTCAGTGTCCTAGTGGTCATGGTATCGTTCCCGACTAGTAGTATTGGGAAGCCGAACGAAAAGACAATTTCCTCGTTCGTGCCAACCATTTAGAAAAACCTGCTAAAATATTTATAAGCACATAAGAACATCGAGGGATTCAGCAAAATCCTGTTAAAAGGGAAGGGGAAATTTTCTATCTAAATAGATGTAGGCCACTGGTTTCCGTATCCCACCCCAGTGGCAAAAATCATGCTTGAGCGAGATAATAAACAAACACCAGGTGCGATCTTGGCACCCTTTGTCCCAAAAAAACCCTATTTTCATAGAATTTCAGCTGATCAGAGTATAATAAGTAATCAAGAACCTAAATGTACAATTATATTAACAAATAAACCCCTGAAAAGAGCCCTAATATCAGTTTTCTATCAAGTTACCCTTCTACAATCCATCACTATTTCGTACCAATTTGACTGTGTTTTTTGCGAAATCCTCATGCCCAGGACGTTGTGGAGACATTGGGTATGTGAGGGAAATGTCATGCTACGTTTTTCTATCAAGCTAGAAACCTAAGTTCATTTGAGTAACTACCCAAAAAATGCTTTTTAATCAAATTAGTAATAGCATGCAATCATTGTTAATCAAGTATACAAGTATGGATCAAAATGAAAGAGAGATTTATCTTTTTTTTGAAGTTCGATGGAGAGTGATCGAGATGATTTGGAGAGGTTTTTTTGAAAGTTTAGGGCGAATTGGGAAAAATATTTCCTTTTCCCCGTTTTTTGTCTCTGTTTCACCGCAGGAGCGGGAGATCCCTCGCCATAGCGGTCACGTTATAGAGGAAGGGATTCCTCCTTGGAGGGGCCAGGCTGTGTAGTGGAACGCGTTTTCTTCCCCTTTATGTTGCCTCTTCTCTAACCAGTCTCGTGAGTATAAAGCCTCCGTGCATTAAATTTAAGAGTCACCACACTTTGGGGTTTTGCAATGGCCCCATTTGTTATCTTAGAAGTACTTCAAAATAGGGTGAGTTATGACCTGTACACTGGTCGTTCGATGGCAAACGATTAGTAAATTTGTATCTATTGCAACAACCTGAACCTTTTTTAATTGGGAAAAACAAAACTTTGAGGAATTACTAGGCTACTGTCTTGCCAGGGCGGGCCAGGTATAGCTAGGGCAGTGTCTGCATGGCGGGTTAAGTTTTCACTAGAGCAGGATATGCGAGACAGGATTTAAATAACACATAGTCTTATTTTCTTGTTCTTTCTAAAATACCTAATTTAGACATAAACCACGCTAGAAACCCCTCAAAAAGATTATCTAAGCTTGGGTAAGAAGTAGATGATGTTTCTAGCGTAAGGAGATCAATAAATTATGGATTTTCGGTCAAGATCACTGTCAAAGAAAACGAGAACAAGAATCGAAGACAAAAACTCAGTGTAGTTGCTTAGAGCCTAGGTATGCTAGGTTTATTAATTGAGTAGTTATAAATTTGTGCTCAGTGTATAGCATAATATAAATCAAAATGGTAGGAATTATGGTAGGTATTCATGTACTGAGTAAAAGAAGACTTAATCATAGAAAAAGCCTTAGAGGATGAACTAGGGCTAGGTATGGCTGTGTTATAATTTTAGTGATATAAGTTGATGAATACTTCAATATGATTGTTGTGATTTATATTAGTGTAATATCTGTTAGTAATTACTTTGTTATAATGCATGTATATTTGTGAATATTGTGTTATTTATCAGACAAATCACATATGAGGATATTGCAAGAGGTAGGGCATGAATAATGACTTAATTGTATAAAGGTGCAAATATACATTTTCATTAAGGTTGTGTTCTAATACACTAGCCTTGGATCAGTTGTCATAATAGGACATAAATATGGGATCGGTTTCCATGTTTTGGCATAAACATTATATCGGATACCACGTTACGATATGCTAATTGAGTTTGGGTTCCATGAGAGAACCAATGACTTTACATAATTGTATATCCTAACATTGTGAAGTTGTACATTGTTCTAAAGTGATAACTGATGTGCTTTGTTCTTCTATGTTGATTTAACTCATTATGTATCTTGTTGTTGAACGAGTAGAGAATGGACAAAGGTTAAAGAGTTGTAAATGTGTGAGAGAAAAGATTGTTTGTATATTGCAACGCTGAGAAGTGAGGGTGGTGTACAAAATGAAAATACTTGGGTAGATTCCACATTGAAAGAAAGGAATTCGTGGTTGCAATATAGAAGCCTTGATAAAAGGTGTCATGTGGAAGGGTCTAGATAACATGAATAGAAGGCAAGGATACGTCGTGTATGGTTAGTCGGAATGTGGGTATTAAGGGTACTACTGTAGTTCTAAAGTATTTCAAGAGAGGGTAAAGGTGGAGAAACGAGTGGTTTTATTACATGTTCTTGCTCTTTGAATTCTTATATTATGTTGTGGACATAGGGTTGACCCATGATTCCTATCCGTGCCTGCGGTTTTGTACTGATACTAATCTTGCTTTTCCTTTTGACATAGTTTGGATGCAGGGTCAATGAAGTTTAATTAGGTGAAGATGAAGAGAATCTCCAGTAGCTTCTAATTTTCCTTTAGTATAGTGAGAGCGGTGTCTTTCCATTATTATGTCTTGCATGTTCTCTTAGTAGCTCTTTACATGTTAAGACTACATCGTTGGGGGTGATGATTTCTTTAGAAGTGTTAACCCAAAATTGTTTTAAATGTTCTTATTTACAAAAGCTTGGTAATTCATTTATCTTTATTTTCTTTAAATTTTTGCATGATTTAACTATTGAAATATGATGGTTCTCCTACTTAGGTGCTAGAGTAGGTGCCCGCACGACTCGGTGGGTTGGGTCATGACAGTTTCAATCCATCTTAAGAATCCTTATTCTCATTGATGTAATGTATGTTACTATATTGAATGTGAGATAATGCAAAAGTACCCCCTCAACCTATTAAAAATCTCAGAGACACACTTATACTATACTAAGGTGCTATTACCCCTCTCAAACTTATTCGGCCTACGTGGCACTACCTTGTGGGCCCAACACTGTTTGACATTTTTTTTCAAACTCGTGTCACTTAGGCCGGAAAGGGGTTGAAAATTACTTATATAAAATGGAA
This sequence comes from Solanum corneliomulleri, assembly GCA_027704805.1. Taxonomy (NCBI): domain Eukaryota; kingdom Viridiplantae; phylum Streptophyta; class Magnoliopsida; order Solanales; family Solanaceae; genus Solanum; species Solanum corneliomulleri. The sequence goes on along the minus strand of JAKWIY010002676.1, from coordinate 42,437 downwards.
TATAAATGTAAATTGTTTTATTAGTTGTTCATTGTAATAAATATGGAATAATGAAAAGTTGATTCGCACTTTGAAAATATTAAGAGAATGTAAATAAATTTTACAGAAAAGAATATAAATAAATTATTTTTTTCTACATCCAAACTTTGATAATTATTTTGTACTTCTCCTAACCCTTATAGGCTCAAGAAAATCAAAGAGTTTATATTAGTGACTCGGTCTTATTATACTATAGTGTATCAAGTCATCCAAGAGAGAATGGCTCGGAGACATCGGTAAAAAAATATAATTTAGCATTCTGTTCCTTCCTCTTACTTTTTGCTTTACCCTTTAATTTATTATCTTTTGCGTAGATTTTAACTCGTTGGTTAAGTCTTGATCATCATTGTGGATAAGCAAAAACACATGAATTCTAGGTATTTTTAGACATTGGAGTAATATTTATACATAAATATTTTTTCTTATTTGGGAATAATTCATTATTGTGAGGAATATTTGTGTATCAAGATTTTGTTTTGACAAATTTTATCATAAATTTTATGTCTATTTAGAATTTACTTTTTGATATGATTTTATGAAAATAAATGAGATTTTATAAATTTTAGATGTCTTTTGAAAAAAAATAGAATTATGGGTAATATTTTAATTCTCTTTTTAATTGAAATAACTATAGGCTTCAGGATAAAAAAGGGAAGAAATTAAGTTTTTTTGTAAAATATTTTTGTCATATAGAATACAATTAATCAAATTATAAATAAAAAAGAGTCTAATTAAATTTCATATATATAATGGCTAGTATTAAATTTTATCTTGTAAGCAATCACATTTTATCGTATCTATCGAAAAAGCAATTTGAATTACATATTTTATAAGCACTAAGATGATAAAAGATTGATATTTAGTTAAGTGTTTATTATTTTGTATAATCTTTGATAAATGATTATTCTAACATACTATTTGTCTTTAGATTTGTATGGTAGATTTTAATTGCAATATTTGTTGGGAATTAACACACAACACACACAAATAATCTAGAGAAAAGAGAAACGAAACACAAACGGGACACACAAGAATTTAACGTGGTTCGGTTTCCCTACTCCACGACTGTAACAGGAGGATTTTATTCACTTGTGCTACCTCAGAATTACAAATACAAGGATCATATTTATAGGAAAACCAAATGGGTAACCTAGGGTTTCAGTAATGGGTCGGGCCGGCCTCACAAGCCTCCACAAAGCCCAACAATCTCCCACTTGGAGGCTTGAAGAATTTCAACTGTCATCCACTTAGAACACTTGTATGTCTTGTAATCTTTTAAACTCTCTCTGCTACAGCGGCCTTCTCATCAGTCAACTGAAAGGCCCGTTGAAGCTCCCCGAAGCTTCAACACATCAGTCACGGCTGAGACTGCCCTTGACTCGTCCTCGGTCCCTACCGCGCCCCCTTGAGACACGAACTGCCGGATCCTAGAACTCCCCTGAGAACAAACACTCTCCTACTCAGCAGAAATTTTCTGGAGACGTATCAACAGCTGGAATACTGGTTCTCTTGACCCACTGTCTTCTAGGAGCCTTGGCTGAAGCACGGCCGGTGCTCCCTGCCACAAACGCCTCTGACTGGTCTTCCTGAACCTTTCCTTGCTCGTTCATCCTTAATCTGACCTGTGGCTCTGGGTTTCTTTCTTGCAAACAACCTTCTTCTGCCCACGAGATTCTGTGAACCGGACTTTGTTTTTCTTCTGAACTGGGACGGCCACTCCCTCAGACGGTAATCCGACAATATACAACGATCCTCTTTTTGTTCCATTCCACCGAGCATGACAGATTGCCCCTCACGACCTTCACTGCCCATTTCCGAACTTCACTGATGTCCCTGTTCATCCAACTGCCTAACAGAAATCAACTTTTCGTCAAGCTTGGAACAACTCTGACATCCTTCAAGGTCCAGACCGACTGGCGTCTTCAGCACCATGTCACCCATGCGCGTAACATCAAGAGCTCTATCGTCTGCAAGTCTTACCTTTCCAAAGTCTCCAATAACCAGATTCTGCAATGCTTCACTGCTGTGGGTAGCGTGAAAAGAAGCACCAGAATCCATGACCCAGGAATCCCACATTGCTCTCCGCGCAACAGATAAACAAATCCTTGTTGGCGCTGTCTTCTGCAATGTTGACTTGTTTTGTCTTTCTGGCATTGATTCCTGAAATGCCCCACCTCCTTGCAGTTCCAACATGTTAAACCTGAGCCTCCCGACCTTCGACTGACTCCTTCTTCTTCTGTTCCTGCTCTCACTCCCTCTGTTATTTCCTCTGCCTCTGACGATGTTTAGCATATCCCTGATGATTCTCCAGAACTCCTTCTTCTGACATCCTCGCCAAGAACGAGATCACGAATCTTCTCAAAGGTGAATCCATTAGGTCCCACTGAACTGGCAACTGCTGTAACCGTTTCGGACCAACTGTCAGGCATGATGATAACAGTAGTAAAGCTTGAACTTCATCATCGAACTTAATGCCAACTGACAAAAGTCTGGCTAAGATCGAATTCAATGAGTTGATATGCTCGGTAACTGAACTGCCTTCCTTCATCTTTGTGTTCACCAACTCTCTAATCAGAAAATTTTGTTTGCTGCAGATGGCTTCTTCGTACATTTTAGACAAGGCTTCCAAGATGCCTTTCGCTGTCTTCTCCTTAAGAATGTTGAACGCAAAATTCTTGGTCAACGAGAGTCGGATAACTGACATAGCTTTCCGATCCAATGCCCACTCTGCATCAGACAATTTTCCTTGCTTGTCACCCAACACACTACGTCCAAATCTTTCTGAACCAGCAAATCTTCAATCTGCATCTTCTCCACCAACTGAATTTGTACCATCGAACTTCTCAATTTGAACTTCCATCTTATGCCATCTCAAAGGACTTCGGCAATTCCCTTAAACGGCGTCTACAGACAGCGGGCGGCGATTTTGGACAATGCTCACGATCTGGACGTGTGACAACCCCCTCGTGGATCCACATATTCAGGTATTGTCTCTGCCATGGGCGCCATTCGCTCTTTTAATCCCCTCTTATTGGCATGCAGCCTCAAGGGAGAATCGAACCCGTGACCTATGGCTCCTTTACTCCCTCCCAAGGGGATCGCCTTTCACAAATTAAGCTGCAGCTTATTGGTGAAAGGCGATCCCCTTGGGAGGGATGTAAAGGAGCCATAGGTCACGGGTTCGATTCTCCCTTGAGGCTGCATGCCAATAAGAGGGGATTAAAAGAGCGAATGGCCGCCCATGGCAGAGACAATACCTTAATATGTGGATCCCGAGGGGGTTGTCACAAAAAAAGGCGCTCGCGGCTGGATCTGAGGCCCTCGACGCGGTGTCCACTGGACGGCAGCGGCGTTCTCTGCCTGCCTCGCTAACTGCTGCGCGGCTTTCTCCCTCGCTGGGCTACGATCTGCGCAGATCTCCTTCGATCTGGCTGCCTGGTTCGCGACGGCGCTGCTCGCGAATGGCGGTTCCAGATCCTCGGCGTCTTGCACGCTGTAGCTTGCGAACGGCGGCGGCACACTCCTTCCGGACGCACAGTTCTTCACACAAGAACCCTAGGTGACAATTTCTCACAGTTTTTGTTACAATGTTGTTGAAACCTCGCTCTGATACCAATTGTTGGGAATTAAACACACAACACACACCAATAATCTAGAGAAAAGAGAAACGGAACACAAACGGGACACACAAGAATTTAACGTGGTTCGGTTTCCCTACTCCACGACTGTAACAGGAGGATTTTATTTCACTTGTGCTACCTCAGAATTTCAAATACAAGGATCATATTTATAGGAAAACCAAATGGTTAACCTAGGGTTTCAGTAATGGGTCGGGCCGGCTCACAAGCCTCCACAAAGCCCAACAATATTTACAAAAATTACGAGAATCTAACCATTGATCTATTGGTTTATTAATTGTAAAAATTATCTAACCCGATCTTCATCATATTTATAACGAAGAATTTATGTTAATTTCAATGTCTAATTAATAAACTCTTACAACTCTCATAATTTCTATTCGACATCACCCATATTTTAAGCAATTGAGGAAACAATAGTTATTTAAGTATGAATATCATATATTTTTAAAAATAATCATATTATCACCATTGAATTTTATTTTTTATCATGTGAATTAATGATATATGTATTGTCATTTTCATATATTATTGTCATATATTGTGAGTATATATATCTTTCACCTAGAAATCATTTTGTTTATATGGACATTCATATATAATATAGTGTGAATTGTTTTATATCATTAAATCATCAAACTTTTATTGTTTATTTTAATTTGTATAAGAGTTCAACTTATATATAAAAAAATTAAATTACACATTATATGATAAAATGTCACGACCCAAAATCGAGCCGCGAGTGGAACCCACACTTATCCTACTATGTGAGCGAACCAACCAATCTAAACCCCAACATTTCAATATAATAACAGAAAGCAATGCGGAAGACTTAAACTCATTAATGAAAACCAATTAAATAACTTCTAAAAACTCAACAACTATTATTATCCCCAAAATCTGGAAGTCATCATCACAAGAACATCTATCCTCAAATTACTAATCTAAGATTATCTATGAAACTAAAATACATAAAAAGATAGTTCATGCCGGAACTTCAAGGCATCAAGACATGAAGAAAAAGATCCAGTCCAAGCTAGAAGCATTAGCTCACCCTGAAATCCGGTGTAATGAAGACTGGCTAGAGTTGCGGTTGAGTTGAAGACGATGGTGCATTTTCTGCACTCCATATATAACAAAAAAAGAAACATACAAGTAGGGGTCAGTACAAAACACAAGTACTGAGTAGATATCATCGGCCAACTCAAAATAGAAAACAGTATACATCAGATAATATCATAAAATCAACTACAATACTCAACCTGCGGCATTTACAATTACCATAACTCTTGGTCACAACACCAAGAACATCAATGAGGACTCACGCCTCCCCATAACACTCATTTGGGAATCAGGTTCATTAAATTGAGTATATTATCATCTTTCAAGATTCATTATCTTTAATTCTCTTGTGTCGGTACGTGACACTCCGCTCCCCTACTACTATGTGTCAGAACGTGACACTCCGATCCCCTAATTTATGTGTCGGTTCGTGACAGCCACCGATCCCCTAATTCTACATGTCGGTTCGTGACACCCGATCCCCTAATTCTATGTTCGGTTCATGACACCGTCCCCCTAATTCTACGTGTCGGTTCGTGACACCCGATCCCCTAATCTCATTCTATCATTCATCAATCATTCTTTTATACCAAGGGCACTCATCATATCTTATGTTAGTTCATCAAGCCTTCTTTTATACCGAGGCATCATCGTTAACAAAGTGAATTTAGGATTAGAGATTCAATAGCCTCATCATGCTTATTCATCACAATTATATAACCACATCATGTAAAGCACAATCAAGCATATAGAAGGTTTATAAACTACCACCCAACACATATCATTCGCTATTAAGAATCTACTACGACTAGCATAAAAACAATAACCTACCTCCACCGAAGATTCGTGATCAAGCCAGCAAATTCCCCAAAGCTTGTTCTTCTTCTCTCCCTCTCTTGTTCTTTCTATTTTTTTTTATTCAAACCCTATATCTTTTACCCTAATTAGCATATAATTAAGTATAAAAGATGATGAATTAACCCATTAATTAATTAAAGGTTATCTCCTTTAACCCCCAATTAATTGAATTATTAATATTAACCCACTAAATTTATAATTATAGCAGGAATAGTCCAAAACGCCCCTTAAAATATGTAACAGAAATCCGACCCAGTATAGGTTTACGCAGCCTGTGACGGCCCGTCGTGCCTGCGACAGTCCGTCCTGCAGGTCCGTCACAAAGTTCAGAGACTTAATTTTTGTGGAAGATGTGTGACGGTCCGTAGTGCCCACGACTGTCCGTCCTACCATTCGTCGCGAAGTTCAGAGAGTCGATTTCAGCACCCAAATTTCTGAATTCTAAGTGTTTTGGAATGAGAACCCCCCCTCGACGGTCCGTCGTGCCCCTGACGTCCATCGTGGGTTCCGTCAACTCAGGCAGTTTTTCCAGAAATAAATCTGCTGCTCAAAAGGACTAAACAGGTCGTTACAATAGATACCAATTTAATTTACCCATCTTTGTCCTCGAACGATCACAAGAAGAAACCAAGGGCGAAAAGGAGTACCTGAATCTGTAAACAGGTGTGGTAATCTTTCTTGCATATCAGCCTCCTTCTCCCAAGTGGCCTCTTCAACTGGTCGATTCTTCCATTGAACTTTGATGGATGCAATCTGTCTTGATCTCAACTTGCGAATTTCTCTATCCAGAATGGCACCAGCCTGCTCCTTATAAGACAAATTCTCATCAAGCAGAACCGAATCCCAACGAATGATGTAGTTTCCATCCCCATGGTATCTCTTCAACATAGACACATGAAATACCGGATGCACTCCTGACAGTACTGGAGGCAAGGCTAATTCATAAGACACCTCTCCTACTCGCTTAAGTACTTCAAATGGTCCAATATACCTTGGGCTTATCTTACCTCTTTTACCAAACCGCATCACCACTTTCATGGGCGAAACCTTCAGCAAGACTTGCTCACCCTCCATAAACTCCAAGTCTCTAACCTTTCGATCTGCATACTCCTTTTGCCTACTTTGCGCTGCTAAAAGCTTTTCTTAAATAAATTTCACTTTCTCCAATTAATCCCTCAAAAGGTCAGTACCCCAAGTTCTAACCTTAAATGCATGAAACCAACCAATGGGAGACCTACATCTCCTCCCATACAATGCTTCAAATAGAGCCATGTCAATACTTGAGTGATAGCTATTATTGTATGAAAACTACGCTAAGGGTAAGAAGTTATCCCAATGACCACCAAATTCTATCACACATGCACGAAGCATATCCTCCAACACTTGAATCGTTCGCTCAGATTGACCATCAGTCTGAGGGTGAAATGCAGTACTAAGGTCCAACCTAGTACCTAATTCCGCATGCAATGTTCTCCAAAACTTAGAAGTAAACTGCGTACCTCTATCTGATATGATGGAAAGTTGAACTCCATGCAATCGAACGATTTCTGAGATGTAGATTTTGGCTAACTTCTCTGCATTGTAGGTCACCTTGACCGAAATTAAGTGAGTAGACTTAGTTAATTTGTCCACAATTACCCAAATAGAATCAAACTTACCCAATGTCTTTGGAAGACCAACCACGAAATCCATTGCAATTCTCTCCCACTTCCATTCAGGAATGGGCATTCTCTGAAGTGTTCCTCCGGGCCTCTGGTGTTCATACTTTACTTGTTGACAATTTGGACATTTGGCAACAAAATCAACAATGTCGCGCTTCATTCTACTCCACCAAAAGTGTTGCTTTAGGTCACGGTACATCTTGGTTGCACCAGGATGAATAGAATATCCAGAACTATGAGCCTCTGTGAGAATAGTGTGGATCAAGTCATCAGCACGGGGCACACATACCCTTCCCTTAATCCTCAAAACACCTTCCTCATCCATTATGGCCTCTTTAGCCTCTCCTCGCAACACCATATCCCGAATTCGGCTTAGTCTCTCATCATCAACTGCTTTCCCTTAATCTTGTCAAGAAAGGAAGATCTCGCCTCCACACAAGCCAAAATCCTCCCTTCTCATTTACTTCTATCCTCATAAAGTCACTAGCAAGTTTTGGATTTCTCTAGCCAAGGGCGTCTAGAAACTTGCAAGTGAGCTAGACTTCCCATGCTTCTGCCTTTCTACTTAAAGCATCTGCCACAACATTAGCTTTTCCCGGATAATACAGAATAGTGATATCGTAGTCCTTCAGTAGTTCCATCCATCTCCTCTGTCTCAAATTCAAATCTTTCTGAGTAAAGACATACTGTAGGCTACGAATCCGTATAGACTTCACACTTAACCCCATATAAATAGTGTCTCCATTGCTTTAATGCAAATACTACCGCGGCCAACTCCAAATCATGGGTCGGGTAATTGCGTTCGTTGCACCTTTAATTGCCTTGAAGCATAAGCAATTACATTCTTCTCTTGCATTAGCACTGCACCCAAACCCGAATAGGATGCATCACAATAGACAGTGAAATTCTTACCTTCCACTGGCAAGGTAAGAATTGGTGCAGTAGTCAACAAGGTCTTGAGCTTCTGAATGCTTTCTTCGCACTCTTCCGACCAAACAAATGGGACATTCTGCTTAGTCAAGCTCGTCAATTGGGAAGCAATAGAAGAGAACCCCTTAACAAATCGGCGGTAGTAGCTAGCTAAACCAACAAAGCTCCTTATCTCTGTAACATTTGTTGGTCTCTTCCAATTCTTCACTGCTTCAATCTTAGATGGATCCACCATCACTCCATCCTTAGAAACCACGTGCCCCAAGAAGGACACTGAATCTAGCCAAAACTCACACTTGGAGAATTTGGCGTAAAGCTTTTTCTCCCTCAACATTTCCAATACAATTCTCAAGTGCACCTCATGTTCCTTCTTACTCTTTGAGTATACCAATATATCATCAATGAATACAAAGACAAAGAGATCCAGATATGGCTTAAAAATCCCATTCATCAAGCCCATGAAAGCAGCAGGGGCATTCGTAAGCCCAAAAGACATTACTAAGAACTCATAATGCCCATACCTGGTCCGAAAAGCAGTCTTGGGCACATCCATTGCTCGTATTTTCAATTGATGATAACCAGATCTCAAATCGATTTTCGAGAAGGTGCAAGCACCTTGTAACTGATCGAACAAATCATCAATGCGAGGAAGAGGATACTTGTTCGTAATAGTTACCTTATTCAGTTGTCTATAGTCTATGCACATCCGAAAACTTCCATCCTTCTTCTTCACAAACAAAACTGGAGCACCCCAAGGGGATGCACTTGGTCTAATGAAGCCTTTACTTTACAACTCTTGAAGTTGGCCCTTTAACTCTCTGAACTCCGCGGTAGCCATTCTATAAGGGGGTATACAAATGGGGCGAGTACCCGGTTCCAGATCAATGCAAAAATCGATATCTCTATCCGGTGGCATACCCGGAAGGTCTGCAGGGAACACATCCAGAAACTCACGGACTACCGAAACCGACTCAATTGAAGGTACTTGGGTAGTGTCATCCTTGAGGTGTGCCAAAAACGCTAAACACCCTTTAATAACCATTTTCTTAGCACGAAGAAAGGAGATGATACGAACTGGAGTGGAAGGGTAGTCACCTTCCCACCCTAACGGATCTTTCCCAGGCTTGGCTAACGGCACGATTTTAGCATTACAATCCAAGATTGCAAAATTTGGAGAAAGCCAATTCATACCCAGAATTACATCGAAGTCAACCATTTCTAAGATAACCAAATCTACATAAGTGTTGCTCCCCACAAAATTCACCAAACAAGACCTATATACTTTTTCAACTATCACATACTCACCCACCGGAGTAGACACACGAATAGGTATGTCAAGCAATTCACAAGGTAAATTAAGACCAGTAACAAATGAGGAAGATACATATGAAAATGTGGAGCCAGGATCAAATAATACAGAAACCATGCAATCACAAACCAAAAGATTACCTGTGATAACAACATCAGATGTCTCCGCTTCAGATCTCCCAGGGAAAGTGTAACAATGGGCCCTATCGCCTGTCTTCCCGTTGCCCCTACCATGTTGTGCTGTAGTGGCTCCAGTTTGCCCGTCACCCCGGCCGTTTTGGTGACCACCATTACCTCGGCCACCACATCCTCCAGAATAACGGCCTCTACCATGACCACCTCTACCTCTAGCTATTGGGGGTCTATAATTATGTTTTTGACAATTCCTCCTAATATGTCCAGTCTCCCCACATCCATAACATTCTCTGGGGTTTAGCATAGGTCTCTGTGAGAATGACGAATTCTGGGGATAACCTCCAAAAATCAGAGAAGTGTTGACCGGTCTGCGGCGGACCCCCAACTACAGTCTGTAGTGAAGACTGAATTGGTCGGACTGAGTAACCTCCTGAACCATGTCCTCTAGAGTAAGAACCATTAAACTCACCTCCCTTTCGAAACCTTTTTGATGTCGATGCCATGGTGAAGTCATCTGGCTTCACTCCTTCCACCTCTATCACGAAGTCTACCACTTCTTGAAAGGATTTTGCCGTAGCCGCTACCTGTAAGGCTGAAATTTATAATTCTGACCTCAACCCCTTTACAAAACGGAGAATCCGCTCTTGTGCGCTGAAACAAAGTTGGGTGGCATGCCTGGATAATGCACGAAACCTAGCCTCATATGCAGTAACTGACATCCTACCTTGCTCTAGGATCAATAACTCATCTCTTTTCCTATCCCTCAAAGTCCGGGGGATATACTTCTCCATAAACAAGCTAGAGAATGATGCCCAAGTCATAGGTGGTGCCTCTATTGGTTGACACTCAAAATGTGACCGCCACCACATTTTGGCGTTCCCTTGAAACTGATAGGTCACAAACTCAACACCAAATCGTTCTACTATACCCATCTTGTGTAGTAGCTCATGACAGTCAACCAGAAAATCGTAGGCATCCTCAGATTCAGCACCCTTGAAGACTGGAGGTTTCAATTTCAAGAACTTACTGAAAAGTTCATGCTGATCGTTCGTCATTATAGGCCCTGTAGTCAAACGAGGAAACGTGCCTATTTCCAATGAGGCATCTATGCGGGGAGCCACAGTAGCTGCATGTTGTACCTCCGGAACCTGAGGTGCTGGTGCAGAAAACACTGGAGGTGTCTGGCCCTGATCAGATAACCCGCTAAGATAAGCAAGAACCTGATTAATCATCTCTGGGGTAGGTTGGGGTGGTAATTCCTCATTCTGCACTTGTCCAGTCTCCCCTTCCTCACCCCCTCTTACTACTTCCTCAGTCGGTGGAGGAGTCACCGCCCTAGTACTAGTTGGGCTAGGTGCTTGTCCTCTTCCTCTAGAGGACGTCCTCCCACGACCTCTACCACAGCCTCTTGCCACTACTCCTCTCCGAGCTACAGCCCCAGTGGCTTGCTCAGACGCATCTTGTCTTGCCGGTGTTGGTGTTGGCGCAGCCGTTGCTCTAGTTCTAACCATCTGCGAAATAGAGTCAAGATGGTCAGATACCGATTCGTATCACCTAGATACCAATTGGATCGAAGTAATTGCACGAAAGAAAGAATGAAAGAATGGAATTTTCCTAAAGTCTTATAGCCTCTCAAAGAAAAGTAAAGGCATCCCCCTACCGTTCCTTAAGACTCTACTAGACTCGTTCTTGTGTGATGAGACCAACGAACCTAATGCTCTGATACCAAGTTTGTCACGACCCAAAATCGAGCCGCGAGTGGCACCCACACTTATCCTACTATGTGAGCGAACCAATCAATCTAAACCCCAACATTTCAATATAATAACAGAAAGCAATGCGGAAGACTTAAACTCATTTATGAAAACCAATTAAATAACTTCTAAAAACTCAACAACTATTATTATCCCCAAAATCTGGAAGTCATCATCACAAGAACATCTATCCTCAAATTACTAATCTAAGATTATCTATGAAACTAAAATACATAAAAAGATAGTTCATGCCGAAACTTCAAGGCATCAAGACATGAAGAAAAAGATCCAGTCCAAGCTAGAAGCATTAGCTCACCCTGAAATCCGGTGTAATGAAGACTGGCTAGAGTTGCGGTTGAGTTGAAGACGATGGTGCATTTTCTGCACTACTCTATATAACAAAAAAAGAAACATACAAGTAGGGGTCATACAGTAACACACAGTACTGAGTGGATAATCATCGGCCAACTCAAAATAGAAAACAGTATACATCAGATGAATATCATAAAATCAACTACAATACTCAACCTGCGGCATTTACAATTACCATAACTCTTGGTCACAACACCAAGCACATCAATGAGGACTCACGCCTCCCCATAACACTCATTTGGGAATCAGGTTCATTAAATTGAGTATATTATCATCTTTCAAGATTCATTATCTTTAATTCTCTTGTGTCGGTACGTGACACTCCGCTCCCCTACTACTATGTGTCAGAACGTGACACTCCGATCCCCTAATTCTATGTGTCGGTTCGTGACACCCGATCCCCTAATTCTACGTGTCGGTTCGTGACACCCGATCCCCTAATTCTATGTGTCGGTTCATGACACCCGATCCCCTAATTCTACGTGTCGGTTCGTGACACCCGATCCCCTAATTCTACGTGTCGGTTCGTGACACCCAATCCCTAATCTCATTCTATCAATTCATCAATCCTTCTTTTATACCAGGCATCATCAATCTCATTATGTTAGTTCATCAACCTTCTTTTATACCAAGGCATCATCGTTAACAAAGTGAATTTAGGATTAGAGATTCAATAGCCTCATCATGCTTATTCATCACAATTATATAATCACATCATGTAAGCACACAATCAAGCATATAGAAGGTTTTATAATACTACCCAACACATATTATTCGCTATTAAGAGTCTACTACGAATAGCATAAAACCATCACCTACCTCCACCGAAGATTCGTGATCAAGCTAGCAAATTCCCCAAAGCTTGTTCTTGTTCTCTCCCTCTTTTGTTCTTTCTATTTTTTTTTATCCAAACCCTCTTTCTTTTACCCTAATTAGCTTATAATTAAGTGTAAAAGATGATGAATTAACCCATTAATTAATTCAAGGTTATCTCCTTTAACCCCCAAGTAATTGAATTATTAATATTAACCCACTAAATTTATAATTATTGCAGGAATAGTCCAAAACGCCCCTTAATATATGTAACAGAAATCCGACCTAGCCTGGGTTTACGCAGCCTGTGACGGCCCATCGTGCCTGCGACGGTCCGTCCTGCAGGTCCCTCACAAAGTTCAGAGACTTAATTTCTGTGGAAGATGTGTGACGGTCCGTCGTGCCCACGACGGTCCATCCTGCCATTCGTCGCGAAGTTCAGAGAGTCGATTTCAGCACCCAAATTTAGAATTCTAAGTGTTTTGGAACGAGACCCCCTCGACGGTCCGTCGTGCCCATGACGGTTCGTCGTGGGTTCCGTCGACTCAGGCAGTTTTTCCAGAAATAAAATCTGCTGCTCAAAGCGACTAAACAGGTCGTTACATAAAATCATTCAAAAGATATCTCTAAGCATACAACAATCAAAACAAAATATGTAATCCCAAAAATTAGGTAGTTTTCTTTTCACAAAAGTAAATATGATATGATAGTTTATAATTAGTGTTTATTTAAAACACAATCAAGTGTTAAAAGAAATACTGATTAAAAGTTTTCTATTATTGCATCATGAGTTTGAATTAACTCCCTATTAACTCACTAGGAGGAAGAAGGGATTGATTGATGTAGAGGTTGTTGCCCTGTCTACTGCTAGCTTTTCAATTGTACCTCAGTCAGGTTAAACTAATATTTATACTGTAAAATTAAACAAGGTAATTAGTAAATTTATTTTTCTAGATTTATTATGTATAAATTAATAAATTAATGGTCGATTGTAATTATGATAAACAACCAGCACTAACGACCAAGAAAGATTAACTCTTCCAAATATTTTGTTATGGACTCGAACTATAGAGAGAAGATTTAGTCTATCTATTCAGACTTAATAAAAAATATCACAATGTCCTTAAGGCTGGACATGTGAAAAGAGAAGGCGCCCTAATGGTCAATGTGACAAGGTAACTAAAATTATTATCTTATTCCTTGCAGGTACTAAAATTATTATCTTATATCTTGCACATAACTTAAATTATTGATTTTATTTTTCTGTTTATAATTTCTTGATTTTATAAATTAGTGATGTCGAACTAACAAAATGAAAGGTCAAGATAATGAGATATAGCGAATGAATCACTAAGCTAGTTGTGACAATGATTTTAAGTTTTATTAATCATCTGGATAATGTCTTATTCACACTATAATGTAGTTTGAAGTAAAGTTGCAGGTAAGACTCAATAAAATATGATTTTTGTAATTCTAAAAATAAGACATGTAATATTTTATAGAATGTAAAAGTTAAATGATAGTTAATTCTTCTATGATTTGTTAACAGTTTGGTTTAGAAGAAGTTTTTCTAGACAGTTCCGTTATAGTTTCTCCAATAAATCATGAGGAATTTTTATCTGTAATAATTATTTAAGTTGCTTCATTTGTATAGGAATACTTATCGGATTAAATTTGCCTAGCAGAGTAAAGTTAATGATTTGTTAGTGCAAGGTAATAGTGTACACTATTTAATTTATTTAATAATTATTTTAAATTAATTAAAAACATTGTTGTGTTGTAGGTTTACCGATCATATGAAAAAAAGTTTCATATATCGATTTGTTATGAAAGTATGTAGATACATCTTAGATGGTTATGAGAAAATAGAAGTAAAAGTCGATTCAGAAACCAATATGGTAAAAGAGATTAAGGTAAGATGTTTAATAATTTGACAAGTATATTTTTTTATTACTACAATCATTCTTATAGCGTGATTTTGAATCAAATCAAGATTGGGTCTACAAAACGTCCTTCAAAGAAAAGAAAAAAAGAATCTTCAAATTCAGAGCAGACAAAAATGGAGCATAAAGAAAACATTGGTGAACTACATTTAGGAAATGAAGTGGAACTCATGTGTGAAATGATGGAGCTCAAAGAAATACGCGAGTTTGTGGTAAGTTATCTAATTTCTTGTGGCGAATAAAATAATTTCGTGAAGTTAGAAAACCACAATTACCATAATGATTTTAAATCCACCAAGATGTGGACAAGGTAGAAGAGGGTGAAAATAAAGTGTTTGCTCACCTGAACAAAAATAATGAGTTGAACTTTGAATTTTGACAAAGTGTAGGTAAGTGATCATATCACTACCTTAATCCTTTTCTGTATGTTTTTTATTTTATTTTATTCTATTACTATTACTATCATATATGAGTAATGAATTTGAAATGTCCACCAAATTCATATTGTACGAGCATTATCTTTTGTTATTTTATCAATGACTCATCATTTATGTAGGAAAAGAATGTTCATGACCATCAAAATTCGATAAGCTTTCTTCCTCCAATGTCTCGATAGATGTCCTTCACTTGATGTCACCATTATTTCATGAAATAGAGAATACAAACTTTGCAAACTTGGAGCTCCAATATGTTGTTCCTAAAGATAAGGTACACAGAGAAAAGTTGGATCATAATTCTTGAAAGTATTTATTTTTCTTAAATTTGTAGTCAAATTATATCAGATAAATTAAGATAAATAAAGTATTTTAAATATTAATTATACATTGACTTCATTTGTTTTTGCAGGAAATATGGAGCAAGTCCCCATTTCACAATCATTAGAAATTAATAATGAGAATGTTGATTTGGAGAAGGGACTTCCTTAGGAAGACAATTATGGAGAAAAAAATGATTGCAAACTTGGCCAGTAATGTTGAGTTTGTGACTCCCGCATATTTCACACTAGAGACAGATATTTTAATCAACTTCTTACAAATGCATGAGATAATCACAAGATTTATGCAATTAGGGTGTGTCTGGTTTGAAAAAAAAATTAATTATTTTCATGTTTGGTTGGTCCAACTTTGTGAATAATCTTTTTAAAAGGAAAATAAGTACTTTAAAACTAAGAAAAACTTCTTCTCCTATGGAATTCAGAAAAACAATCAATCTCATAGCCCTCATATGTACTACCTCACACCCCTACCATCATATGCATTCCCCGTCTAGTTTGTCAAAACTATATAGTATATACTAATATCTTTGAGATTATAATTTTTATTACCTACAAATATTAGTAAATAAATTAAAATCTATTTATTTTTAGGAATAAATGATGGACAATGACGTTAAGTCTATGGTCATATACAATTTTATATTGAATAAAGGTATTTTTAACCATAAAATCTCTTAATGATTGCACAAGATAAATCACAAGAATTATATTCACCGCCATTGAATAATTACACTAAATAGATCACAAGAATTATACAATTAATGTGTAAATATTTAGTTTTAGTTCTTTCACATAATCAATACTATTATCTACATTAATTCATTTTTGAATATTATATCTTCATACAATTTGATGGTAAAAATGACATGGAAGGAGTATGCAGTACTACAAAGTCGATGCTCCTATGAAAATAGACAGTGCGAAAGAGGGAAACAAGACTAAACTTGAGGATTCACATGGAAAAGAGGATCATCAAATATCTCATGATAACATTTTTAAAAATATGGAAAATTGTGATCTTTTCTCACCTAAATGTAACGACCTGTTTAGTCGTTTTGAGTAGCAGATTTTTAATTCTGGAAAAACTGGCCAAGACTACGGGCACTGCGATGGACCGTCACAGGCACGACGGCCTGTCGAGGGTGCATCGTTTCAGCATACTTAAAATTCTGAAATTGGGTACTGAAAATCGACTCTCTTTAATTGTGACGGACCTGCAGGACGTGCCGTCACATCCACGACGAACCGTCGCGAGTTTCCGTTGCAAAACACATCAACTTTTGAGAATTTGGTACAAGAAATGAGTTTCTGACCGTCAGGACGGAGGTGCAGGATGGACCGTCACTGGTGTGACGGGCCGTCACAGCTCACCTAGATTTTGGGAGGCTGCGACGACCTGCGTGACGGACCGTCGCAGGCACGATGGGCCGTCACAGGTTGCGCCAATCCCAGGCAAATTAGGATTTCTCTACACGTTTTAAGGGTCGTTTTGGACTATTCTTTCCTTAATTATAAAGATTGAGGGTTAATATTAATAAGTCTAATTACTTGGGGGTTAAAAGAGGTAACCTTAAGTTAATTAGTGGGTTTTGTTGTCCTCTTTTTTTACACTTAATATTGTTAATTAGGGTAAGAGAAGGAGGGTTTGAAAACAAAGAGAAAGAACAGAGAGAGAGAGTATTGATCGATCGAATTGGTTGAGGAGAATATCAAAGCTTGGGAAATTGCTTGTTGATTCCAATTCTTCGGTGGAGGTAGGTTATGGTTTTTACGATATTCGTAGTGAACTCTTGATTGGGAATGATATGTATTGATGATATTGTAAACCTGTCTATATGCTTAATTGTATGCTTGCATGAATATGATAATCTGATTTTGATAAAATAAGCATGATGAAAACCCTTGAATCCCAAATCTTGAAAGAAACTTTAATCTACGTTATTAATGATGATGCCTTGGTATAAAAGAAGGCTTGATGAGTTAAAGTAATGGGATTGATGATGCCTTGGTATAGAGAAGGCTTGATCAACGGATAGAATGAAATTAGTGGATCGGAGTGTCACGTTCGACACTAGTATTAGTGGATCGGAGTGTCACGTTCCGACACATAGTATTAGTGGATCGGAGTGTCACGTTCCGACACATAGTATTAGTGGGACGGGTGTCACGAACCGACACGTAGATATAGGGGATCGGAGTGTCACGTACCGACAAATATAGGGGATCGGAGTGTCACGTTCCGACACATATAGGGGATCGGAGTGTCACGTACCGACACATATAGGGGATCGGGGGTGTCACGAACGACACGTAGAATTAGGGATCGGAGTGTCACGTACTGACAATAGTGGTAGGGGAATCGGAGCATCACGAACCGACACAAGAGGAATAAAGATAATGAATCTTGAAAGATGATAATA
Source organism: Solanum corneliomulleri (assembly GCA_027704805.1). Classification (NCBI taxonomy): domain Eukaryota; kingdom Viridiplantae; phylum Streptophyta; class Magnoliopsida; order Solanales; family Solanaceae; genus Solanum; species Solanum corneliomulleri. The sequence goes on along the minus strand of JAKWIY010002676.1, from coordinate 24,729 downwards.
TACTCAACATAATGAACTTATTTTCCAAGTGAGTATGGTATTGAGGCTTGAGTCCTCATGGATGAACTTGATGGTATTATTGACGATTATAATACTTGTTGTTGCTACATGTTGAGCTTATAGTTGATTTATAATATTACTTGATATATATTATCCTCTATTTTGAGTTGGCCGATGATATCTACTCAGTACTTGTGGTTGTACTGACCCCTACTTTTATGTTTTCTTCTTTGTATTTGTGTAATGCAGCAACGTTCCGTCAACTTCAACTCAGCAGTAAAATAGCCAGTCTTCACTACTTTCGGAAAATTCAGGGTGAGCTAATGCGTCTAGCTTGGACTGGATCTTCTTCTTCAAGTCTTGATGCCTTGAACTTCCGGCATGGACTAGCTTTCTATTTGTATTGTTTTCTTAGATATCTTAGTTTAGTAATTGGAGGATAGATGTTCTTGTGATGATGACTTCCAGATTTTGGGGATATTAATAGTAGTTTGAGTTGTTTATTAATGAGTAAGTCTTCCGCATTTCTTTTGTGATATTGTATTAAAATGTTAAGGTTAGATTGGTCGGTTCGCTCACATAGGAGGGAAATGTCGGTGCCAGTCGCGGCATCGATTTGGGTCGTGACAAACTTGGTATCAGAGCCTTAGGTTCATTGGTCTCATCACACAAGAACGAATCTAGTAGAGTCTTAAGGAACGGTAGGGGGACGCCTTTACTTTTCTTTGAGAGGCTATAAGACTTTAGGAAAATTCTATTCTTTCATTCTTTCTTTCGTGCTACTACTTGAGTCCAATTGGTATCTAGGTGATACAAATTGGTATTTGACCGTCTTCACTCTATTTCGCAGATGGTTAGAACTAGAGCAACGAACGCACCAGCAGCAACAACGGAAAGACAGGAAACGACTGAGCCAGCCACTGGGGCTGTGGCTCGAGGGAGAACAGCGGCAAGAGGCCGTGGAAGAGGTCGTGGGAGGACGTCCTCTAGATGAAGAGGACGAGCACCTAGCACATCTGATACTAGGGTGGTGACTCCTCCACCGACTGAGGATGGGGTAAGAGAGGGTGAGGAAGGGGAGACTGAACAAGTGCAACATGAGGAATTGCCCCCCCAACCTACCCCAGAGATGATCAACCAAGTACTTGCTTATCTTAGCGGGTTATCTGACCGGGGTCAGGCACCTCCAGTGGTTTCTGCACCAACACCTCCGGTTTCAGAGATACGACATGCGGCTATTATGGCTCCCCGCATGGATGCAACATTGGAGATAGGCACATTTCCACGTCTGACTACTGGGCCTATAATGACAAACGATCAACATGAACTTTTCAGTAAGTTCTTGAAATTGAAACCTCCAGTCTTTAAGGGTTCTGAATTAGAGGATGCCTACGATTTTCTGGTTGACTGTCATGAGCTACTACACAAGATGGGTATAGTAGAGAGGTTTGGTGTCGAGTTCGTGAGCTATCAGTTTCAAGGGAACGCCAAAATTGGTGGCGTTCACATGTTGAGTGTCAACCAACAGAGGCACCACCTATGACTTGGGAATCATTCTCTAGTGTTCATGGAAAAGTATATCCCCCGGACTTTGAGGGATAGGAAGAGGGATGAGTTCTTGAGTCTAGAGCAAGGTAGAATGACGGTTAATGCATACGAGGCTAAGTTTCGCGCACTCCAGATATGCCACCCAACTTGTTTCAGTCCACAGGAACAGATCCGCCGTTTTATGAAGGGGTTGAGGTCAGAATTGCGGATTTCAGCATTACAGATAGCGGCCAACGGCAACATCCTTCCAAGAGGTGGTAGACTTCGTGATAGAGGTGGAAGGAGTGAACCAGATGACTTCACCACGACATCGACATCAAAAAGGTTTCGAAGGGGAGGTGAGTTTAATGGTTCTTACTCTAGAGGACAGAACCGGAGGTCACTCAGTTCGACCAATTCAGTCTTCACTACAGACTGTAGTTGGGGGTCCACCTCAGAACGGTCAACACTATCCGAGAGACTTATGCCTGACTCCAGAGAGTGCTATGGATGTGGGGAGATTGGACATATTAGGAGTAATTGTCCAAAACAGAGTTACAGACCCCCAATGGCTAGAGGTAGAGGTGGTCATGGTAGAGGCCGCTTTTCTGGAGGACGTGGTGGTCGAGGTAATGGTGGTCACCAAAACGGCAGGGGTGATGGGAAAAACGGAGCCACTACTACGCAACATGGTAGGGGCAACAGACAGACAAATAATGGGGGCATTGCTACGCTTTCCCTGGGAGATCTGAAGCGGAGGCGTCTGATGTTGTTATCACAGGTAACCTTTTGATTGTGATTGCATGGCTTCCGTATTGTTTGATCCTGGATCCACATTTCTTATGTATCTTCCTCATTTGCTAATGGTCTAAAATTATAGTGTGAATCACTTGACATACCTATTCGTGTTTCGACTCCGGTGGGTGAGTCGGTGATAGTTGAAAGGGTATATAGGTCTTGTTTGGTGAATTTTGTGGGGAGCAACACTTATGTAGATTGGTCATCTAGAAATGGGTGACTTTGATGTAATTCTGGGTATGACTTGGCTTTCTCCAAACTTTGCGATTTTGGATTGTAATGCTAAAACGGTGACGTTAGCCAAGCCTGGGCAGATCCGTTAGTGTGGGAGGGCGACTACACTTCCAGTTGGTGCGTATTATCTCCTTTATTCGTGCTCAGAAGATGGTTAGTAAGGGTTGTCAGCTTCTTGGCACATCTTAAGGATGACACTACCCAAGTACCTTCGATTGAGTCAGTTTCGGTAGTCCGTGTGAGTTTTGGATGTGTTCCCTGCAGATCTTCCTGGTATGCCACCGGATAGGGATATTGACTTCTGTATCGATCTTGAACCGGTACTCGCCCCATTTCTATACCCCCTTATAGAATGGCTCCCGCGGAGTTAAGAGAGTTAAAAGCACAACTTCAAGAGTTGTTGAGCAAAGGCTTCATTAGACCAAGTGCATCTCCTTGGGGTGCTCCGGTGCTATTTGTGAAGAAGAAGGATAGGAGTTTTCGAATGTGCATAGATTACCGACAGTTGAACAAAGTAACTATTAAGAACAAGTAAGTACCCCATTCCTCACATTGATGACTTGTTCGATCAGTTACAAGGTGCTTGTGTCTTCTCAAAAATTGACTTGAGATCCGGTTATCACCAATTGAAAATACGAGCCACGGATGTGCCAAAGACTGCTTTTCGAACTAGGTATGGGCATTATGAATTTGTGGTAATGTCTTTTGGTCTTACGAATGCCCCTGCTGCCTTCATGAGCTTGATGAACGGGATTTTCAAGCCATACTTGGACCTCTTTGTGATTGTGTTTATTGATGATATACTTATATACTCCAAGAGTAAGAAGGAACATGAGGAGCAATTGAGAATGGTGTTAGAGTTGTTGAGGAAGAAAAAGCTTTATGCCAAGTTCTCTAAGTGTGAGTTTTGGCTAGATGCAGTGTCCTTCTTGGGGCACGTGGTTTCTAAGGAGGGAGTGATGGTGGATCCATCTAAGATTGGGACGGTGAAAAATTGGGTAAGACCTACTAATGTGTCAGAGATAAGGAGTTTTGTGGGGCTAGCTAGCTACTACCGCCGATTTGTCAAGGGATTCTCTTCTATTGCTTCCCAATTAACGAACTTGACTAAGCAGAATGTTCCATTTGTATGGTCGGATGAGTGTGAGGAAAGCTTTCAGAAACTCAAGACCTTGTTGACTACCGCGCCTATCCTTACCTTGCCAGTGGGAAGGTAAGAATTCATTGTCTATTGTGATGCATCCTATTCGGGTTGGGTGCAGTGCTAATGCAAGAAAAGAATGTGATTGCTTATGCTTCAAGACAATTAAAAGTGCATGAACGTAACTATCCAACTCATGATTAGGAATTGGCCGCGGTGGTAGTATTTGCATTGAAGCAATGGAGGCATTATTTATATGGGGTTAAGTGTGAAATCTACACGGATCATCGTAGTTTACAGTATGTCTTTACTCAGAAAGATTTGAACTTAAGACAAAGGAGATGGATGGAACTACTGAAGGACTACGATATCACTATCTTGTATCATCCGGGGAAGGCGAATGTTGTGGCAGATGCTTTGAGTAGAGAAGGCGGGAAGCATGGGAAGTCTAGCTCATTGCAAGCTTCTAGACGCCCACTGGCTAGAGAAGTGCAGATTTGGCTAATGACCTCATGAGGTTAGAAGTAAATGAGAAGGGAGGATTGTTAGCTGTGTGGAGGCAAGATCTTCTTTCCTTGACAAGATTAAGGGAAGAAACAGTTTGATGATGAGAAACTAAGTCGCATCTGAGATAAAGTGTTAAAGGAGAGGGCTAAAGAAGCAACAATCGATGGGGAAGGTGTTTTGAGGATTAAGGGAAGGGTATGTGTACCCCGCATCAATGATTTGATCACCACTTTCTGACAGAGGCTCATAGTTCCGGATACTCTATACATCCTGGTGCAAACCAAGATGTAGCGCGACCTAAAGCAACACTTCTGGTGGAGTAGAATGAAGCGAGATATTGTTGAGTTTGTTGCCAAATGTCCAAATTGTCAACAAGTAAAGTATGAACACCAGAGGCCCGGAGGAACGCTTCAGAGAATGCCCATTCCTGAATGGAAGTGGGAGAGAATCGCAATGGATTTTGTGGTTGGTCTTCCAAAGACCTTAGGTAAGTATGACTCTATTTGTGTGATTGTTGATATGTTAACTAAGTCCGCTCATTTCATTCCGGTCAAGGTGACTTACAACGCAGAGAAGTTAGCCAAAATCTACATCTCAGAAATCGTTCGGTTGCATGGAGTTCCACTCTCCATCATATCAGATAGAGGTACGCAGTTTACTTCTAAGTTTTGGAGGACATTACATGCTGAATTAGGTACTAGGTTGGACCTTAGTACTGCGTTTCATCACCCTCAGACTGATGGTCAGTCTGAGCGAACGATTCAAGTATTGAGGATATGCTTCGTGCATGTGTGATAAGTTTGGTGGCCATTGGGATAGATTTTTTAACCTTTGGCGGAGTTTTCATACAATAATAGCTATCACTCCAGTATTGATATGGCTCCATTTGAAGCATTGTATGGGAGGAGGTGTAGATCTCCCGTCGGTTGGTTTGATGTCTTTGAAGTTAGACCTTGGGGGACTGATCTGTTGAGAGATTCTATGGAGAAGGTGAAAGCTATTCAAAGAAAAGCTTCTAGCGGCGCAAAGTAGACAAAAGGAGTATGCAGACCGAAAGTTTTTAGACTTGGAGTTCATGGAGGGTGAACAAGTGTTGTTGAAGGTTTCACCCATGAAAGGGGTGATGCGGTTTGGCAAAAGAGGTAAACTAAGTCCAAGGTATATTGGACCATTCGAGGTACTAAAGCGAATAGGGGAGGTGGCTTATGAATTAGCCTTGCCCCCAGGGCTGTCCGGAGTGCACCCGGTATTTCATGTATCCATGTTGAAAAGATACCATGGAGATGGAAACTACATCATCCGTTGGGATTCAGTTTTGTTGGATGAGAACTTGACTTATGAAGAGGAACCGGTTGCTATATTAGATAGAGAAGTTCGCAAGTTGAGGTCGAGAGAGATTGCATCCATCAAAGTTCAATGGAAGAATCGACCGGTTGAAGAATCTACTTGGGACAAGGAGGCAGATATGCAGAAAAATATCCACTCTGTTTACAGATTCAGGTACTCCTTTTCGCCATTGTTTTTCTTCTTTTGATCGTTCGGGGACGAACGATGGGTAAATTGGTATCTATTGTAACGACCTGTTTAGTCGTTTTGAGCAGCAGATTTTTAATTCTGGAAAAACTGGCCAAGACTACGGGCACTACGACGGACCGTCACAGGCACGACAGCCCGTCGAGGGTGCATCGTTTCAGCATACTTAGAATTCTGAAATTAGGTACTGAAAATCGACTCTTTGTAAATTGTGACTCACCTGCAGGACGTGCCGTCACATCCACGACGAACCGTCGCGAGTTTCCGTTGCAAAACACATCAACTTTTGAGAATTTGGTACAAGAAACGAGTTTCTTACCGTCAGGACGGAGGTGCAGGACGGACCGTCACTGGTGTGACGGGCCGTCACAGCTCACCTAGATTTTGGGAGGCTGCGACGACCTGCGTGACGGACCGTCGCAGGCACGACGGGCCGTCACAGTTGCGCCAATCCCAGGCAAATTAGGATTTCTCTACACGTTTTAAGGGTCGTTTTAGACTATTCTTTCCTTAATTATAAAGATTGAGGGTTAATATTAATAAGTCTAATTACTTGGGGGTTAAAAGAGGTAACCTTAAGTTAATTAGTGGGTTTTATTGTCCTCTTTTACACTTAATTATATGTTAATTAGGGTAAGAGAAGAAGGGTTTTGAATAAAACAAAGAGAAAGAACAGAGAGAGAGAGTAATATTATCGATCGAATTGGTTGAGGAGAATATCAAAGCTTGGGAAATTGCTTGTTGATTCCAATCTCTTCGGTGGAGGTAGGTTATGGTTTTTACGATATTCGTAGTGAACTCTTGATAGGGAATAATATGTATTGATGATATTGTAAACCTGTCTATATGCTTAATTGTATGCTTGCATGAATATGATAATGTGATTTTGATAAAATAAGCATGATGAAAACCCTTGAATCCCAAATCTTGAAAGAAACTTTAATCTACGTTATTAATGATGATGCCTTGGTATAAAAGAAGGCTTGATGAGTTAAAGTAATGGGATTGATGATGCCTTGGTATAGATAAGTCTTGATGAACGGATAGAATGAAATTAGTGGATCGGAGTGTCACGTTCCGACACATAGTATTAGTGGATCGGAGTGTCACGTTCTGACACATAGTATTAGTGGGACGGGTGTCACGAACCGACACGTAGATATAGGGGATCGGAGTGTCACGTACCGACACATATAGGGGATCGGAGTGTCACATTCCGACACATATAGGGGATCGGAGTGTCACGTACCGACACATATAGGGGATTGGGTGTCACGAACCGACACGTAGAATTAGGGGATCGAAGTGTCACGTACCGACACATAGTGGTAGGGGAATCGGAGCGTCACGAACCGACACAAGAGGAAGAAAGATAATGAATCTTGAAAGATGATAATATACTCAACATAATGAACTTATTTCCCAAGTGAGTATGGTATTGAGGCTTGAGTCCTCATGGATGAACTTGATGGTATTTATTGACGATTATAATACTTGTTGTTGCTACATGTTGAGCTTATAGTTGATTTATAATATTACTTGATATATATATATTATCCTCTATTTTGAGTTGGCCGATGATATCTACTCAGTACTTGTGGTTGTACTGACCCCCTACTTTTATGTTTTCTTCTTTGTATTTGTGTAATGCAGCAAACGTTCCGTCAACTTCAACTCAGCAGTAAATCAAGCCAGTCTTCACTACTTTCGGAAAATTCAGGGTGAGCTAATGCGTCTAGCTTGGACTGGATCTTCTTCTTCAAGTCTTGATGCCTTGAACTTCCGGCATGGACTAGCTTTCTATTTGTATTTGTTTTCTTAGATATTCTTAGTTTAGTAATTGGAGGATAGATGTTCTTGTGATGATGACTTCCAGATTTTGGGGATATTAATAATAGTTTTGAGTTGTTTTATTAATGAGTTAAGTCTTCCGCATTTCTTTTGTTGATATTGTATTAAAATGTTAAGGGTTAGATTGGTCGGTTCGCTCACATAGGAGGGTAAATGTGGGTGCCAGTCGCGGCATCGATTTGGGTCGTGACACTAAAGAAGGTAGTTTCTCAATGTATAAATCTTGTAGAAAATGAAAAATTTAATGAGTCACAAGAACTTGAAATATCATATTTTATTTTCACATAACTAATGTCATTTATCATATTACATTGATGAATATTTTTTTCCTAAATGTGTAGGATTAGAGGATCCCTTTCTTCTATATGGGATAGAAAATGATGACTTTGGAGATGTCTATACACCCAATATCAAGGACCTGTGATCATCTTATGAAAAGTTTTAACATCATTGAGCTAATGAGACACTATTATATCTTTGTCCTAGTAGTTGTTTGTGTTGGGATATACTATGAATCATGTTGTTGAGTTATAATATTGTATTTAAATTAATCTAAGTAAAGAATATTTTTATTTATTTATTATAACAAAGTCGTTTTTTGAATAAATTATTCTCTAAATATGCATTTTCTTTACTTATATTGTAGACAATTTTTATGTATGGAGTTATCTAATTCATGCACGAAAGATTCAAATGGTTGGTTCTCATAAGTTAAAAATTAATGTTCACAATTAAATAAGAAGTAGGAAAAACAAATTTATTATTATGGAACAAAAATAAAAATAATTTGATCTAAATTTTGTGAGTGGTCATAATTCAACTTCTTGTGCTAGTAAATTTCATATATATAAAACAAATCAAGAAAAGATGTTTGTTTATGTTCTAAATATTAATAAAAACACTTCTCTTCTCCATAACAAGTATTTATACTCTTAATTTTAATATAATTATTATGATCTTTGTAGTTTTATATATTATTCTAATCTATCAAAAGGTGCAGCTCAATTATGAACTAATATATTTCTAATAGATTAGATTATTATAAATCAAATTAGTGAAATAATAATTAGTAATAGAACATGTATCACACCCCTCCATGGTAACCTATAGTTTTCATGTGCACCCTACATATTGATATTATATTTGTCGTGTAAAATAAGTAAAGTATAATAATAAATGATTAAGCTAGTCAATAAATCAAATTTCAAAAAATTGATTTAATTACTTGGTTTTGGTAATTATAACATGGAGAGTTAATTTAATGACCCTCTAGGTCATTTTCCTGTACTGTTTTATTTTTTCCTTTCAGAGATTTCCTGTAATGACTTCAACCCATTTATGACTTGTTTGTAGTCAAAGTTCGGTAATATTGTATCACCTTGACTTTTAGAAGTTGCGCAGTGTAATGACCCAGAAGGTCATTTTTCGAAATATGAATTCTTTCCTTAACTTGAATTAATTAATGGATGGGTGATCATAGATAATGAATTAATAGATAGTTAGTGGTCTAATTGTATAATTTATTTAAGATCCTATACCATTTGTCCGTTATATATTAAAAATAAATTGGTGATATTTAGTAATTTAACTATAATTATTATTTAAAGAAATAGAGGAAAAGAAAACTACCCTAAAACGAGATTTCGTGCAACATCGGCAATGAATATTTGACCTCCTGGTAAGCAAATCTCAAAATAGTTTCAAATCCATTCACATACAATGATATTGGGAGGTTGTTTACATTTATTACTCATTAAAAAAGGTGGGATAATGAAATGGAAGTGCATGTCTTGTCTGCTATGTGTTTGAACTTGAAAAATATTATATATATATATATATATATATATATATTATATATATATATATATATATATAGCTATTATGATTTTTGGTGGGTTTTATTGATGTGGTGCTAACCAATAATGACGTAATGATTGGGTATTGATGTCTTTTACTAATTTTTTGCGTATTGCTGGGAATTTGAAGGAAGGAAAAAAACAATAAGAAAAGGCTATACTTGTGTAATGGGGTTAAAAACATTTAAGTCATAGTGAATAGTGCCCATGGGTCCTGGACTGAGAGACAGCGGGTGTGTAACGTTAAGAAAGACATGCATCACTATATTTGACATTGCATCTCATGGAATTGCATATTTAATTATTGATGAACTTTAACACGTGTTTTGATGATCTTGTGAGTGTTTCTCTATGAAGATTGTGACTGTTGAATATTGATTTGTTATTGAGAATGTGTAAACTGATAGAGTGTGGTTATTGAGTTGTGTGTTTGGTAAACTGTAAATTGTTAGGCTGTAGCGTGGAGGTTTAGATAGGGTGCAAGGAGTACCCCTATTTTGTTCACTTAACTTGTGTTTAGAGGTTTGCTTGTTGGGTACCGAGTGGTTTGGTACTCACCCTTGTTTTTACAAATTTTTGTACGTTACGAGCTTGGATCTTCGTAAAACCTGTCATTCTTTTCATTTCCGAGGCATCTTGTGGAGGGTTGTGAGGTAGCTGCTTGTCATCTCAACGAACTTTCCTACTCCAGTTTATGACTTTATTTTTACTTGAAATACAACTTCATTTTAGACTTTTATTTTTGTTTCAATCCTAATATTTACATTAGAGGCTTGTGCACGTGACAACCTGGTTTTGGGTATTGAAGTAATATAACATGGTTTCATAAAAGAAATTGTTGTTAGATTGTCATTTACTTTCGCACTTTGTTAGATATTGGGTTTTAGGATTACTTGTCTTGGTTGGATAAGATGAGTGTCATCACACCCATTTTTGGGTCGTGACAAATGGTATCAGAGCCTCAGGTTCATAGGTCTCACGTGTATACAAGCCGAGTATACATAGAGTCTCAAAGATCAGTACGGAGACGTCTGTACTCATCTCTGAAAGACTATAAAGATTACTAGGAAACTTCCTTTTGTTCATTCTTTCTCATCGTGGGTAATCACCATCTTTAGTACTGAGTTGTTCTACACTACTTTGACAGATGACGAGGACTAGAACTAATGTGACTGGTGGTAGAGGAGAGGCACTTGCCGAGGCAGTTGTTGAGGCCCCAACTAGGTGTAGGGGTAGATGTCGAGCTAGAGGTCGTGCTAGTAGTATGGCAGTAGCCAGAGGTCGTGGACGTGGAGCAGCACCAGTGAGAGGTCGTGCTAGAGAGGTCTCTAGAGAACATCAGATTGATGGCAGAGAGGACCAGGTTCCTCCAGAGCTTTGCTTCATGATACACTATTGAGGGTGTTAAGTGCGCTAGAGGGCTTTTCTCAGGGTGGTGGTGCGACCGCCACACCACATGACTCTCGTACTAGAGAGGGGGCTCAGACCCAAGAACAACAACAAGCTCCAGTTGTTCAGGATGCGGTAGGGCAACTAACAGTAGATACCGTGGTTCAGAATGATGTTGCACTAGTAGTTGGGGGTCGACTTGCACCAGTGGTTGTTTTGACAGAGGATGAGCAGTGTAGGTATGATAGATTTCAAAAGATGGACCCACCTCTGTTTCAGGGTGGGAAGAGAGAGGATGCTCATGAGTTTCTAACTACCTGTCGAGAGTTGCTAGAGGTGGTTGGATTAGCTGAGTCACATGGGTTCGATATGCTACACTCCAGCTTCGTGGACCAGCGAGAGACTGGTGGAGGACTTATTCGGGGGTTTTGCAAGTTGGATATCCTCCAGTGACATGGGAGTAGTTTCCTAGTTCATTCCAACATCGTTTTATCCCTTGGAGCTTGAGAGAGGAGAGTCGCTTGAAGTTTGAGTGTCAGAGACAGGATGGTTTATCGGTTACAGAGTATGAGGCGCTTTTTTGCCAATAGTCTAGACATGTGTTGGCCATTATTCCAAATGAGACAGAGAGGATCCGCAGATTTGTGAGGAAATTGACTTTCTCTATTAGGTTAGGTGTGTTTTGGGCAACTAGGGAGGGGGCTTCTTTCCAGTCCAATGTGAGCGGAGGCAAAGAGGCGGAATTGATGGAGAGAGAGGAGTTTGGGGACCCTAAAAGGGCTCGCATATCAGGGCAATTTCATGGTGCCTCATCTGGAGGTAGGGGATCACAGAGAGTGAGTGGTTATTTTCAGCAGCGGGGACCTATTAATGCATCTATGCCGACATTTGAGGTTGGCCTGACATCTAGGGGTTCTTATAGCCCGCGTCAAGGCTCGTACGGTTAATAGCAGCGACCTATAGGGAGAGGCAATTATAGTGGGTTTTCAGGGTCCACACAGAAGTTCCCAGGTCAGAGATTTTGTTTAACTTGTGGATATCCCGATCATCTAATGAGGCAGTGTACTTCTCAAAGAGGTCGTGGTGGGCCTCGACTTAATTCTTCATTCCATACTGGACCAACAACACCACAGAGTAGAGGTCGTTGCAGAGTTCAGTCAGGCAGGGGTGATAGAGTTTCTAGTAGTGGTGTTATAGCTCAGCAGTGTGGGGGTAGAGGTACCACCCCGGCTGGAGGTGGATGAAGACGCCACTGCTATGCTTTTCCAGGGAGACTTGCGGCGGAGACCTCCGATGCTGTTATTGCAGGTATCATCCCAGTATGACACAACCTACGTCTGTGTTGTTTGATCCAGGTTCTACATTCTCTTATGTGTCTACATATTTTGCTGCTAAATTTGATATGATATGTGATAGCATGACTGTACTTATTCGTGTTTCTACACCCGTAGGTATGCCCTTAGTGGTAGATCGAGTGTATCGATCCTGTCTTGTTTCTTTGGCTGGGTATGACACTTGGGTAGACTTAATCATTCTTGGGATGGTAGACATTGATGTTATCTTGGGTATGGATTGACTTTCTCCTTATCACAATGTCCTTGATTGTAATGCTAAGACTATGACTTAAGCAATGCCTGGTGTTCCGAGGGTTGAGCGGAAGAGTGTTAGTGTTTCTTATCCTAGCAAGGTTATCTCTTGTATTCGTGCTCAAAGAATAGTGGAGAGGGGGTGTTTGTCTTACTTAGCGTTTATTCGGGATGCTAGTGTTGAATCACCTCATATGGACTCTGTTCCTATGGTTTAAGAGTTTCTCGATGTATTTCCTTTTGTTCTTGCAAGGTGTTCCACCCTATAGGGATATCGATTTTTCCATTGATTTGGAGCCGGGCACTAAGCCTATTTCCATACCCCCATATCGTATGGCCCCAGTAGAGTTGAAAGAATTGAAGGATCAATTGCAGGATTTATTGAGTAAGGGTTTTATTAGCCCTAGTGTATCACCTTGGGTTGCCCTTGTATTGTTTGTGAAGAAAAAGGATGGGACTATGAGGATGTGTATTGATTACAGACAGTTGAACAAAGTAACAATGAAGAATAAGTATCTTCTCCAGCGTATTGATGACTTATTTTATTAATTACAGGGAGCATCATTGTTCTCAAAGATTGATTTGAGGTCTTGGTATCATCAGTTGAAGATTAGGGCATCAGATATCCCTAAGACAGCTTTTCGGACCCAGTATGGGCATTATGAGTTTCTAGTGATGTCCTTCGGATTGACTAATGCCCCTGCAGCATTCATGGAGCTTATGAATGGGCTGTTTTGACCATACCTTGATTCTTTTGTGATTGTTTTCATCGATGACATCTTGGTTTACTCTAATACTGAGGAGGACCATGTCCGAAAACTGAAAATTGTACTTCAGAGGTTGAGAGAAGAGACGTTGTATGCCAAGTTTTCAAAGTGTGAGTTCTGGCTTACTTCTGTGACATTCTTGGGACACGTGGTGTCCAAGGAGGGTATTAGAGTAGATCTGGCCAAAATTGAGGCAGTTAGAGGCTGTACGCGACCTAGTTCACCTACTGAGATTCTGAGTTTTGTGGGATTGGCAGGCTATTATCGACGATTTGTTCAGAGTTTCTCTACTATTGCAGCTCCATTAACTAGATTGACTCGACAGGATGTGTGTTTTCTGTGGTTTGATGAGTGTGAGCAGAGCTTTCAAAAACTCAAGACATTGTTGACTTCAGCTCCTGTGTTGACTCTACCTAAGGAGGGTGTAGACTTTACAGTGTATTGTGATGCTTTAGGAGTTGGATTGGGTGGTGTGTTGATGCTGAAGGGGAAAGTGATTGCTAATGCTTCTAGGCAATTGAAGTCCCATGAGAAGAACTACCCTACTTATGACTTGGAGTTGGCTGCTATGGTATTTGTACTTAAGTTATGGCATCATTATTTGTATGGAGTGCATTATGAGATCTTCACTGATCATCAGAGTCTTCAGTATATATTTAGTCAGAGGAATTTGAACTTGAGGTAGTGGAGATTGCTTGAGTTGCTGAAAGAATATGATGTGACCATTCTGTATCATCCGGGGAAGGCCAATGTTGTGGCTGATGCTTTGAGTAGGAAGACTCCTAGCATGGAGAGTCTTGCATCTCTTAGTATTGAGGAGAGACCATTTCCTAGAGATGTTCAGATGTTAGCTAACATTCTTATCCGATTGCAGATTTCAGAAGAGAGTGATGGGGTGATTGCTTTTATTGAGGCTCGGTCTTCTTTAGTCGAGCAGATCCGTGCACACCATTTTAATGATGAAAAGTTATGCCTCATTCGAGACAATGTATTGAGAGGGGAAGATAAGGAGGATTCCTTGATTGTTATTGTGTCTTGAGAATCGGAGGCAGGATTTGTGTGCCCAAGACAGGCGATTTGATTAGATTGATTCTTGAGGAGGCCCATTGTTCTCGGTATTCGATCCATCCGGGAGCGGCGAAGATGTATCATGATCTGAGTCAACATTACTGGTGGTGTGGGAGGAAGAGAGATATTTCACACTTTGTTTCGAGGTGTTTGACTTGCTAGCAGGTCAATTGTGACCACCAGCGGCCCGGAGGTGTATCTCAGAGGATGCGTATTCCTTCTTGGAAGTGGGAGCGGATTACTATGGACTTTGTTGTGGCTTTGCCTACCACAGTGGGTGGTCATGACTCTATTCGGGTCGTTGTTGATAGGCTGACCAAGTCTGCCCATTTCATTCCGGTTCGGGTGAAGTATACGGCAGAAAAGTTAGCGAGTTATATATAAGTGAGATCGTGCAACTACATGGGGTTCCTATCTCTATTTTATAAGATCGATGATCATTAATTACTTCTCTCTTCTGGAAGGCATTAGAGCATGGTCTTGGTACTCAGTTAGATATGAGTACAACTTTTCACCCTCAGACAGATGGTCAATCCGAGCAGACGATTCAGGTGTTGGAGGACATGCTCCGGGCATGTGTGATCGATTTTGGAGCTACATGGGATCAACATTTACCCTTGGCGGAGTTTTCCTTTATTAACAATTATCACTCTAGTATCTTGATGGCCCCATTTGAGGCATTGTATGGAAGACGTTGTAGGTCTTTGATTGGTTGGTTTGATTCGACGGAAATGGACTCTTTGGATAGATACTTTCTCATAGATGCTATGGAGCAAGTCCGTATGATTCAGTATAGATTATTGACTGCTCAGAGTCGCCAGAAGAGTTATGCATACTGGAGAGTTAGAGCCTTAGTGTTTATGGAGGGTGATCGTGTTTGGGTCCGAGTATCACCCATGAGGGGTGTGATGAGGTTTGGAAAGAAGGGAAAGCTTAGCCCTAGGTTTATTGCACCTTTTGAGATTTTGAGTCGAGTGGGAGAGGTGGCCTATAAGTTGGCCTTGCCACCTAGTTTGTCGGCAGTTCATCCTATTTTCCATGTCTCTATGCTTCAGAAGTATATTCCGGATGAATCTCATGTGCTTTCACTTGACTTCGTGGAGTTGGGTCTAGATTTGAAATATGAGGAGGAGGCTATAACTATTTTGGAGAGACAGGTTCGCAAGCTTAGGACCAAGGAGATTGCTTTAGTGAAAGTGCAATGGAAGCACCGATCTGCGGGGGAGGCAACTTGGGAGACAGAGTCTGACATGCGCGCTAGATATCCACAACTTTTTGAAGCTCCAGATACTTTGTTTCATCGTATGTTCGAGGACGACATGATTTTTAGTGGTGGATAATGTAATGACCCGGAAAGTCATTTATGGAAATATGAATTATTTCCTTAACTTGTATTCATTAATGGATGGGTGATCATAGATAATGAATTAATAGATAGTTAGTGGGCTAATTTGAAAATTTATTTAAGATACTATACCATTTGTCCCTTATATATTAAAAATAAATTGGTGATATTTAGTAATTTTACTATAATTATTATTTAAAGAAATAGAGGAAAAGAAAACTACCATAGAACGAGACTTCGTGCAACATCGGCAATGAAGATTTGACCTCCTGGTAAGCAAATCTCAAATTAGTTTCAAATCTATTCACATACAATGATATTGGGAGGTTGTTTAAATTTATTACTCATAAAAAAAAGTGGGATAATGAAATGGAAGTGCATGTCTTGTCTATTATGTTTGAATTTGGAAAAACTATTATATATATATGTATATATATTATATATATATATATATATATATTATATATATATATATATCTATTTGTATCTATATATATCTATGTATCCTATCTATCTATCTATATATATATCTATATATATTATATCTGTATATCTATTCCTATATCTCTTCTATCTATCTTATATTATCTATGATTTTTTTGTAGGTTTTCTTGATGTGGTTCTAATCAATAATGAAGTAATGATTGGGTATTGATGTCTTTTAGTAATTTTTGTGTATTGCTGGAAATTTGAAGGAAAAAAAATAATAAGAAAAGGCAATACTTGTGTAATAAGGTAAAAACATTTAATCATAGTAATAGTGCCCATGGGTCCCCGACTCAGAGATAGAGGGTGTGTATCGTTAAGAAAGACATGCATCAGTATATTTGACATTGCATCTCATGGCATTGCATATTTTATTATTGATGAACTTGAACACGTGTTTTGATGATCTTGTGAGTGTTTCTCTGTGAAGATTGTGACTGTAGAATATTGAGTTGTTATTGAGAATGTGTAAACTGATAGAGTGTGGTTTTTGAGTTGTGTGCTTGGTAACTGTAAATTGTTAGGCTGTAGCGTGGAGGTTTAGATAAGGTGCAAGGAGTACCCGTATTTTGTTAACTTAACTTGTGTTTAGAGATTTGCTTGTTGGGTACCGCGTGGTTTGGTATTAACCCTTGCTTCTAAAAATTTTTGTAGGTTATGAGCTCAGATCTTCGTGATATCTGTCATTCTTTTCGTTTCCGAGGCATCTTGTGGAGGGTTGTGAGGTAACTGCTTGTCATCTCAGCGAACTTTCCTACTCCAGTTTATGACTTTGTTTTTACATGAAAAATTTTAGACTTTTATTTTATTTCAATCCTAATATTTACATTAGAGACTTGTGCATGTGACAGCTTAGTTTTGGGGATTGAAGTAATATAACTTGGTTTCATAATAGAAATTGTTGTTGGATTGTCATTTACTTTTGCACTTTGTTAGACATTGGGTTTTAGGCTGACTTGTCTTGGTGGGATAAGACGAGTGTCATCACACCCATTTTTGGGTCGTGACACACAGTTAGTATTTAGGAGGTTTTGGGTCTTTTACTAAATGTTTTAAGCCTATACTATGTAGCTTTATCCTCTACCCTAAGATCCATATAAAACCTATAAGTCTCACGTCTACCAATTTTAAACCCATTCTCCTATTTCCCCCAAAACATAACCAACTTCACTCTTTATAATTCCCTCTCAACCTATGGAAGAAATAGAATCTAGGGTTCATTCAAGGGTACCAATTCATGATTCATCTTAGGCTTTGAATGACAAGGTATGTCGCTATTCCCCATGAATTCTATTCCTCCATTATACTATGCCTACAACCTGAGTATACCGTGCCTATAAGTTGGGTAAACCATGCCTACGGGATAAGTAGACCATGCATATGGTCCGAGTAGACCGTACTAACGGGACGACAAGACTACAAATATGGGGAAACATATATGAATAATACCATGTTACTTTGATTTACATTAGTTAATGGAAAATGTACATTAAGACAAATCAGATTAAATTCTCATTGGGAGTATGGGGTAGTATCTCTATTCAAAAAATATTTGTGCTAATTAGAACTTGAAGTGATTGTGTGATGTTTGTGCTTGTCGAGTCTATGGGGTCCAACTCAGGTAATTGCTTGTTATAAGTTTATAATATCTTGTTGTATGGAGTTAATGTATCGTACTTGTGTTTTATCCTTTATTTTTTTTGTTTAGTACTTATACTTCTTTTTTAGATTTTAATTTGTCTTACATGCTCGATACATTATTTTCACTAACGCCCTTTGCCTAGGGGATATTCCCTCATTCCTGTAGGTCCTAAGCTGTCACGCCCCGAGCTACCCCTGAGATGCGGACACGGAACCTAGGATCACAAGTGATCCCAAGCTAACCTTGCTGACATGATCATATACATACTAAAGATAATAAACTGATTTGGAATCTAAATCATAACTTATAATGAAAAGATGGGGAATACCCATATGATAAAACTCATATAGTTTAATACAATGAGGTTACTAACTCAACACTAAGCTGAAACTAACTATGTCTAAAACAATCCTCTAAACTGGACTAGAAATACTGGGACAAGCCCCAGCTAAATCTAGAAAAAATTGAAATGAAATGACTAAAGAGTGAAATGACACTCATGATTGTTGTCCTCGGAGAATAAGGATTCATCATTGAATTTGCTGAACTAGAGATCAAAAATCGATCTATGCCTGAACTGGATGATGGGGAACCTGAACCTACTTCACAAAAAGATGTAGCACACATATATGTCAGCGCTTGAAAGTTATTGAGCATGTAACGTAGAGTATAACTGAAATAAAACATAACTGAACAAGCATAATAGCAAGTATAATAATCTGACATGATAGACTTAATTCTGAGCTAACTGAATGCAATGACCAATTTATAACATGCTAAAACTGAATATTAAATATACTGATAATGGTCAATGTAGAGATTCTGACAGATTTGTGGGAGCTACTAATAACCGATAACAAAACCACATGAGCTAAATGTGGAGTCTGATGTATATGCCCCATCGACAGGACCCATAATACGCTGCCAATGTTATAAAGGCATGTTGACCTGATCACTAAACTGATTGACCACAGAAGGAACTTACAACCTACTTGGCTAGTAGTTCTTTGACTATTCGGTACGCCAAACCCTAGTCCAACTCGATATTATGCTACTCCCAATAAATTTTATAAATTTACTAATTATGTCTGAGTTTCTGAAAATATTGGATAGCTTGAAACTGAACATGCAAACTTAGAATGCAACAATAATCTGGTAATTTTGCATTTATAACTCAGGTATATGCATTTGAAGTATTTGAAATATCTGACCTAGCATGTGTAATTCAAGAACTAAAGAAATACAAAGCTAGGGTTCTGAAATTCATGCAATAGACTGAATAATAACATGATAATCTGATTTGGAACATATAACAAATAAGTTCATCAAGTTTTATAGAAGTTCTAGAAACCCTAGGTCTAATCATGATATAGGAATCAAGAATCTGATTGAAAACTAGCGATCCAATGGGTGAAAGGAACCCATTAGTGAAATCCCACATACCTGGTGATGAAATCCACAGAAAAATACTTGGGTTTCGGGGCTGGAACTTTTGGAACTTGTTGCAATTCTTGAACTAGGGTTCTTGAGCTTTTCTCCTTTCTTGCTTCTAATTTTCTAACTTTTGATTTAATGATTAGACTTATATATGTTTTAATTATATTTCTACGCTTAAACTGACTAAAATCAGATGATTTAGGGTCAAACGATGTAACTTAGTGTTTTCAAAAGTGGGAAAAGACTAAAGACCCCTAGGTAAGTTGCTGTCGGAGCAAACGACGGCCCAGACTGACGGTCTGTCCGTTGATCGACGCCCCGTCGTTGGGTCCATCGAATGGGCCAGTTCGACAAGCCTTTACTAAAATGGGCATAACTTTTTACTCGGAGGTTTGATTTTAACAAGGTTGGTGACTATGGTAAGATAATGGAATTATCTATTTGTGGGTAGGTCATGGGACACGTAATTCATTTTGAGCTAAGAGTTATGACCATTTTAAGTTTACCCAACTGAATTTCCCCTTAACCGTCTGTAAATTTTCCACCTACGAATTGTGCTGGTCATCCGTAGCTCTTGTTAGAAAGTGGGTGAAGGGAGTATTGATTGACGGTCACGGACTACGTACCGTCGTTTGACCTACAGACTGTAAATACGTCCGTCGTCCAAGACCTAACCATTTTTCTGGGCTGAAATTTTTGGGAGTTTCTGATCCCATCGATGGTTGTGCAGGACGGACCGTGGATCTGACTACGGTCCGTCGATTCCACTTGTAGTTCCACCTACAGATTGTTTGTGTAAAGCTGGTTTTTGGTCTATTTTGCCTATTAAGTGTTACGTTATATCCCCCTTGGGAACATTCATCCTCGAATGAATACTAAACTAGCTTACTTAGAGGGAGAGAGATGCAAACCCTACTACTAAACACTGAGAACTGAGTTTTTGAGTTAATTGCGTTCCGATAACATGCAAATATGCTTAAAATGCAAGTACAAACTAAGGGAACATGATTCTAAGACTGAATTCACGCATAAATGACAGGAAAACTTAAGAGGAACTATTTTCTCAAGCTGGAGTGTAATCAGAAGGAAAGAGGTGAGAATACTTGGATTTCATGGATGCTTCTGCTTCCCAAGAAGCTCCCTTTACGGACTGACTCTTCCACAAAACCTTGAGTGAAACGACTGCTTTATTTCTCAACCTTCTAACCTGGCGGTCAAGAATCACAACTAGTACATTCTCATAAGAAAGTGTATCTTTCACCTCCACACTCTCTAATGGCACTATAGAGGCTGGGTCACCCACAAACTTCTTAGAGATTTAGATGTGCAAGACTGGATGCAGTGCTGCTAATTCTGCTGGCAACTCTAACTCATATGCCACCTATTCAACCCTTTTAAAGATCTTGTAAGGGCCTCCATATTTAGGACTGAGCTTCCCTGTCTTTCCAAATCTCATCTTCCCTTTCATAGATGAGACTTTCAGAAAAAACCCAATAATCAACTTGGAACTCTAGTTCCCTTCTTCTTAAATCTGCATAAGATTTCTGACAACTTTGGGTTATCTTAAGTCTATCTCTATTGTGTTGAACTTTCTCCATAGCATAAAGTATTGAGTCTGGCCCTATCAAAGTTTCTTAACCTACTTCAAACAAACTAACAAGAGATCTACATCTACGCCCATATAAAGCCTCATAAAGGACCATCTGAATGCTGGAATTGTTGCTATTATTTTAGGCAAGCTCAATCAGAGGAAGGTGATCATCCCAACTATCTTTGAACTCGATCACACAAGCTCTCAACATATCCTCTATGGTCTGAACGGTATGCTATGACTGCCAATCCGTCTGGGGATGAAATGTTGTTCTAAGGTTAACTTGAGTATCAAGACCCTTCTGAAATGATTTGCAAAAATGAGAGGTAAATTGGGGACCTCTATCAAAGATGAAAGACAATGGAACCCATACAGCCTCACAATTTCATTAATGTATAGCTTGGCATAGTCCTCTGCCGAATATGTAGTCTTGAGCACCAAAAAGCGAGAAGACTTAGTCATCCTATAAACTATTACCCAAATTGAGTGATGTTTCCTGTGAGTACGAGGTAACCCTGTGATGAAATTCATATTGATCACATCCCACTTCCAAGAAGGTATATCGATCTCTTGAGTCATACCTCCTGGTTTCTTTTGTTCTACCTTGACTTGCTGGAAATTGGGGCAGTTACTCACGAAGTCTTCTATATCCCTGTTCATGCCATTCCACCAATAGACTTCCCGCAGATCGCGGTAAATCTTAGTTGCACCTGGATGAATATAATACCAAGAGTTACGGGCTTCTGCGAGAATATGTTGTCTCAACTCGCCCATATCAGGCACATATAATTTACCCTGGTAGCGAAGTACACCATCTCTCCCTTGGGACAAAACCTCCACTCTCTGATTATGGACTCAACCCATGAGTTCAATCAAGATTGGATCACTGTCTTGCTTTTCCTTAACCTCAACCACCAAAGAAGATTATTCCCCATTTTAAACTGTTACACCACTGTCTGATATGCTCATAAGATGAATTCCTAAGGGAGCAAGCATGTGAACATCCTTGACTATCTCCTTCCTTTCTTTCTCAACATGGGCTACACAACCCATAGATAATCTTCTAAGGGCATCTGTTACTACATTCGCCTTACCGGGATGATAATGCACACTCATATCATAATTCTTCAAGAACTCAATCCATTTTTTCTTGCGAAGATTCAACTCTTTTTGGGTGAACACATACAAAAGTCTCTTATGGTCAGTTAACACATCTACATGAAAACCATACAAGTAGTGTCTCCAGATCCTGAGTGCAAACACCGCATTGCAAGATCGAAGTCATGAGTTGGATAGTTCTTCTCTGGAACCTTAAGTTGTCTATAGGCATAGGCTATCATCTTACCTCGCTGCATTAACACACAACCTAGGCCAACTCTGGATGCATCACAATAGATCACATAACCATCTGAACACTCTTATACAGTCAAGACGGGAGTTGTAGTCAATCTAGTTTTCAATTCTTCAAAGCTTTTCTCACAATCATTTGACAATTTATACTTGACAATCTTCTAAGTCAACCTAATCAATGGTGAATTCATGGATTAAAATCCTTTAATGAACCTTCTGTAATAACCCGCTAGACCTAAGAAACTTCTGATATTTGTAGCAGAGGTAGGTCTGGGCCATTGTTCACTACTTCTATCTTCTGCGAGTCCACTCAGATCCCTTCGATAGATACAATGTCACCAAGGAAAGAAACAGGTTGAAACTAGAACTCACATTTACTTAACTTAGTGAATAATTGGCAATCTTTGAGAGTTTGTAAAAAATTTCTCAAATAACTCGCATGTTCTTCCTCATTCCTAGAGTAAATGAGGATATCATCAATGTAGACGATAACAAACAAGTCCAAGTACTGTTTGAACACTCTGTTCATCGAATCCATGAAAGTTGCAGGCGCATTGGTTAGTCCAAACGACATAACTAAAAATTCATAATGGTCATACCGAGTTCTGAAGGCTGTTTTTGGAATATCACTATCTTTGACTCTAATGTGATGATAACCCGATCTGAGGTCTATCTTGGAGAAATGGCTAGCACCCTAAAGTTTTTAAAACAAGTCATTAATCCTAGGGATGGGATACTTATTCTTGATTGTGACCTTGTTCAACTTTCTATAGTCAATGCATATTCTGAGAGAACCATCTTTCTTAAATAGTTGGTCTGATGAAGACCTTATCTTGAAGGTCTTTCAACTGATTTTTAAATTCCTTAAGATCTCCTGGAGCCATTATGTAAGGAGGAATAGAAATAGGCTGGGTATCTGGAAGGATATCAATTCCAAAGTTGATTTCCCTTTCGGGAGGGACACCGAGAAGATTTTCTGGAATTAAATCTGGAAATTTACAGACTACTTCAACTAACTCAAGAGTTAGGGTTTCAAATCTAGAATACTTAACCCTAAAAAGATGATAGAGATAACCCTCAGAGATCATTTTTCTTGCCTTAAGGTAAGAAATGAATCGACCCATAGGCGCTAAGCTACTACCCTTCCATTCTAGGATTGGTTCTTCTGGAAACTGGAAATGAACAACCTAAGTTCTACAATCTACTGAGGCATAACATGAGTGTAACCAATCCATGCCTAGAATGACATTGAAGTCTACTATTTCTAACTCTACTAGAGATCTGTTGAGGTGACTTTCTGAGAGACCGTGATAGGGCAATTTCTGTATACCTTTCTAGCTATAACTAGGACACAAATTGGAGTAGGGACTGAGAAAGTTTGGAGAGAGTTTCTGGACTGACATTGAATTGGACTGCTATACTGAGTTATAAAAGACAAAGGCATGTCCGTTGTCTTTCCACTGAGTGAACCATTGTGAGTAACATCCTTGAGTTTGTAGGATGCCAATCTCACCTATCCCTACCAGTTACTTACATCACACCAAATATTTTCTTGACCTCATCAATGAACTTCTGTGGGTCCTCAACAACTTGCGACCCTAAAAATTTAGGCGGATTAATCCTAACAAAATCATAAACTCTGGCTGCCACTAATCGATCATTTCTATTAGTTGGAACTCGAACCTTCTGATTTTTCAGGATGGTCTTACTCTGATCCAAAATATGAATTGGCATTCTGAAATTCTGCATTTAAACTTTTTTATCTAGTTCTAGAGGAACTGAGTTAGCATTTCGTGCATTAGCATTCCATGCCTAAGCTCTACAAGAAGGCATGATTTTAAGTGCACAACTTCAAGTTAGAATAAAATTTGATCATACCTTATGCATGATAAGAGTAACAAGAAAGTGATGTTTTTTCCTAAAACACTTCATAGCCTCTCTCTCATTAGATGTGGTGCACTTCACACCGATGAAATGACTCTACTCAGCGAGACTTTTTTTAGATATCCTAGGACTCTTGAACCTAGTGATCTAACACCAACTTTTGTCACGACCCGAGCTACTCCTGAGATGCGGACATGGAACCTAGGCCCACAAGCAATCCCAAGCTAACTCTGTTGGCATGATCATGAGCATACTAAAGATAATAAACTGATGTGGGAGCTAAATCATAAGTTATAATGAAAAGATGGGGAATACCTATATGCTAAAACTGATATATATATGAAAACTTATTAGTTTAATACAATGAAGTTTCGAACTCAACTCTAAGCTGAAACTAACTATTTCTGAAATAAGCCTTTAAACTGGACTAGAAATACTGGTATAAGACCTAGCTAAATCTAGCAAAACCTGAAACTAAATGACTAAAGATTGAAATAACAGTCATGACTATTGTCCTTAGAGAATGAGGGCTCATCACTGAATCTGATGAAATAGAGATCGAAAATCAATCTATGCGTGATCTGAATGCTCAGAAATTGAACCTATATCACAAGAAGTTGTAGAGCACGTATCCGTAAGTATTTTGAAAGGTACTGAGCATGTATGAAGAGTAAAGTTGAAATAAATCATAACTGAACAAGCATAAAAGAAAGTATAATAATCTGACATCATAAACT